>JAUUEI010062170.1:0-12273 GCA_032274625.1 Depressigyra globulus
ATTTTCAGAGGCGTGTTTTATCTTAAAACATTTTCAAAATATTGATTTAAACAGTGGTTTAGGTTAGAACATGTTTTTATCTAAAACGTATTTATAAATATGGGCCCTAGTTTTGAATTAAAATACACCTGTGATGTCACCCTATTGTATCAGCACTCCAGTATTTTTTCAGTAATGGAGCGATCATTCTGTAACCGTGTACAAACTGTTGATTTCAAAGTATCAAATTAAAGAAATGGTTTTAAATAAGTATAAACAAGTCCTGGTGTATTTTAAGTTGGGGAATATCCTCGTAACTCGGACATTCCCCTATACATGATGAATGCAAGTACTCAGTGGTACTACAAAATAAATGTCTGGTAGCCAGCATGGATATCGCTAAATGAGTACATGGTGCATGGTAGTTCAATTCTTAAATCTAGCACCAGACCTGCAGGCACAAGATTTTCCCAAGCCTGCTGGTACAATAAAGAATCTGTAATTGTATTCACAGGTTTGTTTACTCTTCATTGTGAATGTTAAGCATGTATACTGCCAAACTATTTTATCATACTTAACATCAGTGCAGCAGCTGCCATGTGGAAAAAAGAGTTGTTTTCTCTAGTCAGTTGATCTTCACACACATAAGCCGATAGGTGTGAGTGCATGTTTTGAGTATGTGTGCATGAGGGTAGAACTTTATTAGTACACTGTATTATACTCAAGGGCTACACAAAATCAACTAGAGCTTCTACTTCACTGAGGAGGTTCGATCCTGCGACCACGTCTCAACCGACCAAGCTAGATCCTGCTCCTAGTACAATAAATGACCGACATCCACAGTTTTCACCTCACACATGTGGGTGGTTTTAAATCAAGGCAATGTTATGAATGCACTTGCAAACAGACAGAATGCCACATGCCACACCATTCGGTATATACTATCACCAGAGCATCACTGTGCCTGGTGAGAGGGTGAAAATACCCACTGAGTGGGTCTATACGGAACAATTGATTTGACACAACCTGCCACTGAGCTGAACAGCCATTCTATTACACTAAGTCATGTATGTTATATATGCATAGCTTTATTATAAGCATATTGGTATGCTTTAGGCACTGCTAAGTGTCTTACATTCATTTTGCATTTAATATGCAAAGTTTATGTACATAAATAATTATGTATGAGCATAATTAATAAATGTGACATGCCCTTTCATGTTGAAGTACACAGAAACCCTAAGCACTATTTTTTTTTTAAATGTAATTTAAGATGAATAAATAAATAAATAAATAAATTGTAATACATGTCATGGGTTTCTAGTAGTAAAGAAGTAAAGACCACTGTGTCATATCTGATAATGTTTTTGCTGCCAACTAATATCAACAAAATGACTACCGGCTTAATGCATAGGATTTCACTTTTTTTACGATTTACAATTTATGTTTTTACCTTCATATTTGCAAGCTTTTGCTCTAATTATACTTGATAGGTTATAACCAATGATGGGTGTGGTTAGTTGATTTGGGTTCTTATAAAAAAAAATGTTTATATCAAGACAGTTTTTTAAATGGCTGTCCGTGTAATCTGTTCATGACAGTGATGTAACGTCAATAACTAACAATAACATGTGTTGTTTTATGTTATTTATGCATGCCTTTCATATGCTGTATGTATATATATATATATATATATATATATATGCCTACATGGTTAACTTTGAACTGTCCTTATGGGCAGGATCTAGCTCAGTTGGTTGAGCGCTCGCCTGAGGTGCTGTTGTCGCAGGATCGAACCTCCTCGGTGAACCTATCAATTGGGCTTTTTCCCATTCCAACTAGTGCCCCACGACTGGTATACCAAAGGCTGTGGTATATATTGTCCTGTCTATGGGAAAATAATAAAAGATCCCTTGCTGCTTATCGGAAAGAGTAGCCTATGTGGCGGCAGCAGGTTTCCTCTAAAAGACATGTCAGAATTATCATATGTTTGACATCCAATAGCCAATGATAAAATAAAAATCAATGTGTTCTAGAGGCGTCATTAAATAAAACAAACTTCTTTTTTGAACTGTCCTTAAAATATTAATAATGATATGGCAAATGTTTATTGAAACTAAAGCCAAATTTAATTTATCTTCACCAAATAAAATATAACAAATTTAAACATGCTAATTTTTTTATTCACATTTATGGCACATTTACCGTAAGTTATCTTGGCCAATAATAAAATAAAACTAAATAAAGCCTAATTCCTGGTTATATTCTGTAACCAGTTTAGCATGTTTTCAGCCAATAAAACCTTTTTAATTATTGAAAATGTAATTTACTATAATATAATATAAATCTGTATTGATCCAATTTATTTCTGATCATCCTAATTAATGTTTTGTAATACCTCAACATCAGTTTTTACCTACATCAATTTCCAAGTTCCAAATGAAATAATATATAACGTGATAAGATATACATGTAATAATAATAATCTGCAAAGTAATGATACGGCTAAAGTGGGGAGAGGTGATTGATCAAAACTCAAGATCTATGCTGAAATTGCAAGATTGTCATTTTAACTTTTTAGAAAATTTATTTGCCAACCACAGCTTCAATTTGTGTTTGGCACTGGTAAGCCATAATTCTACATTACAAAGTTAGCCAACCACAGCTTCATTTTGTGTTTGACACTGGTAAGCCATAATTCTACATTACAAAGTTAGCCAACCACAGCTTCAATTTGTGTTTGACACTGGTAAGCCATAATTCTACATTACAAAGTTAGCCAACCACAGCTTCAATTTGTGTTTGACACTGGTAAGCCATAATTCTACATTACAAAGTTAGAGACAAGTAACAATACTTAAAGTTACACTCTCTTCTCTCCATCGTCTAAACAGTTTTTACTAATAGTAATACAAAATACAAACATAACTACACTTACAATAATCTTCCGAGTCTTTCCAAACAAGAGTTATTCTGAATTGAATTCTTGTTTCTTGTTTCACTCGCCGCCATCTTTTCATATGCTTGCACACGGGAGAAAACTGGTATTGTTCCACTAGGAGACTACAATCAGCATATAATTCACTTGACCTAAATAGGTCAGATGGCCAATTCGAATCAAAGAGCACAGCATCATATAAACAAAAGAGAACCTAGAGATATGTTTTAAATGCTTAAATAATAAACAAAATATTCTGGACAATGTACCTTTAATACACCTGCAATGATACTACATGAAGCAAAAGTAATATTGTTTATTTAACACAGCACATTTTATATTATGCTGAGGTGTCATTAAATAAATGTCCATTCACTTCCTTGGCTGATGCTTAATGTTAGCCATTGTTTCTCAATGAGGAGAATAATAATTCAGTTAGTAATGATTCTGTACTCTCGAGCATTGCTTCATCATAGATCAAATTCATTGCAGTAGTTTGCCATTGCAGTTACTGTAATGTCTTTATCACCAAGGAATTCGTATGTAACACTGTTCATGTACAATATACCATGCCATTGATTTAAGTCTAATATTCAAATTCCAAGATCAGCATTTACATTTTACATACAGGCCTTTAATATTTACAAACAAAATTGTTTATAAGCAATTTTCACATTGTTGTTTAAAAATTCATGACCAAATTCAGTTCAGCAAACAGGGCTTCTAAAAAAAAAAAATTCACTAGCCAAGGGATCAGTAATTGTCAAATATCTATATTCATTTAACACTAAATTTAGAGAAATTCTGCATTTTTTCACTAGCCATCGGGCAAGTTGATAGCAGTTAATTACTAGTCCAACATTGAAAATTACTAGCTTTGGCAGTAGGGCTACCTTATTCTACAATAAAGGTTTGTTAAATTGAGCACTTTTTTGAAAATTCACAATTAATTTAAAAAAAAGTTATGCAGATTTTCCCTGCTGCTATAGCTAGAGATTTTCAACATCAGGCTAGTAATTAATTCCCATGACCAAAAAAGTAAAGTAAAGTTTGTTTTATTTAACGACACCTCTAGAGCACATTGATTTTTATTTTATCATCAGCTATTGGACGTCAAACATGGTAATTCTAACATGTGTCTTTAGAGGAAACCTGCTGCCGCCACATAGGCTACTCTTTCTGATAAGCAGCTAGGGATCTTTTATATGTATTTTCCCATAGACAGAACAATACATACCATGACCTTTGGTATACCAGTTGTGGGGCAATGGTTGGAATGAAAAAAAGCCCAATTGATAGGTTCACTGAGGAGGTTCGATCCTGCAACCACGATACCTCAGGCGAGAGCTCATCCAACCTGAGCTAGCTTGCTCCTTCCCATAACCATGCCTGAGGAGTAGTAAAAAAATGTCTTCCTCAAAAGGTGTAGTGTTAAATATAGATACATTAGTAGGGGTTAATGAATTCTTACTGAAGGCTAGCAAATATTCAAAATAACTGATCCCATGACTAATAGCCTTTAAAAATTCTAGAAGCCCTACTAAGTGTTTTGCTAAAACTGACCTCAATGACGTGGTCTAAGCCGTAGGTCAACAGGCTGGTAGATAGCTGAGGTGTGTGCCCAGGACAGCATGCTTGAACCTTAATTGGATATCAGCATGAAAATGAAAACTTGCTAGAGAAAGTACTGTATCTGTGTATATCTTGGAATGGAAATGGGTCACCTCTGTTGGCATCTGTCCTCTCAATATTCCAGTGTTTCAGCTTCTGGCACTGTTAGTTCCATTTGTGTGACAATACTTATTATATGTCGGGTATGATATTAATGTATTTAAAGTCATTGTTTTGTGGTTTGGCGTCTTTTGGCTAAGAGCACAACAGGTTTGGGTAAGATTAATTTTATAATGGATGGGTGTTTTTTAAGTCGAGGTTGGTTATTTGAACTATTTCACATTAAAAGAAGCTGTTTGAGAATATAGTTAAATATTAATGTTAATATAACTGGATATTTTGTTATTTACATTGGGGTGCTTATTTTTATTTCTGAATATACAGTTTTAGAATGAAGAACCAATTTCACAAAAGATCATAAACATAGTTTCACATTTAAATATAAATCTAAAAATATAATTTTAGAAAAATTATTAATGTTTATTAATTATTAAAATATAGAAATACTTAATTTTATAAAATTAAAAATATAAATGAATAAATACAAATATTTTATTCCATTTCAAATACTTTTCAGTAATAAATTTATGTTTACCTGTATATGTAAAACTACATTTCCGATGTTTTAAATTGGATCCAGGTAGTCACTTTCACATCTTGACTGAATATACTTTACTTACATATACATCATTTTTGGAATACCAGGTCCTGTGTATGTCTTGTTTTTAAAAGAGAAGTTGGATTTGGTTTGTGATTAACATTTTCTGAGGTGTATACTACATTTGGTACAGGTTTTCAAGTACATGTATTTAAAAACAAGTCTCCAAAGTTTTGTACCTTCCATTTCATATCGTGCTTCACCCAATTATTCAATGCTGTTGACTTGTTTTATATTCACCTTAATTGTTGCGTGCATAGTGATTTATATACATATTACTGGGCATGTACATTCCTGTATTTCTGTAAAAGAGCAGTCATTGAGATTTTAGATTTTAGAGATAATTAAACTATTGGTTGGTTTGTGTCAGCTGGTGTTCATGATATGCAATAAGTGGACGAACTTCAGTCATAGCAATATCAGTTCACATATTTCTGCTTACCGTATGGCAGCTGTCAGTTTGGCTGAAAGAATATGGTATGATTTTTTTTAATGAAGGATTATATTATGTTTAAATCTGTTTCTTCAAGTTGGTATAAATGTTGACTACGAACATCACCGATAATTTAAGTATCGATATTTCTCTGAATGTCTCATCAATGGCTTTCCGATCTCTAATTTGTGCTACCATGGCTACCATACACATGTGTAAGTTTAATTTTGATCATCTTTGAACTTTTTAATCAGTGTTATTGAAGAATTATTGAAGGTGAACAATCGTAGACCAGAACGTGGCTTTGGATGTGGATATACCTTACAGCAATAGAAATAAGGGAGAAATTTCTCTTGGCCACCGGACTAGTACAGCTTGAAGTCTACTTGTCCATCAACAGTTTGACTTATCCAATAACAATAAATGGTCTGACTGTTCAGAAGGAGAGAATTGTAGGACAAGTAATTTAGTTCAAGCAAAACAAAAAAAATCACATTAATTGAAAAACAAAGTTTTAAAAGGACATTGACAGTTTCTGAGACAATTTCTCTTGAAATATTTTACTTGTCCACTGGATAACCATTGATGTACATATTTTGATGTACAAAGTGCTTATTTCAAATGCTGTCTTATTGGATATGTACATGCCTTCTACAATGGAAATGTACATGTGCATGACTGTAAAATGTAGACTGAATGTTTATAAGTATAGGTACATTGTACATCATTCAAGATCCAGAGACAGTTTGATTTGTACATTCTTAAGACTGTGACCATTTTTATTATTTCCTGACCAGCTGTGCGCTTCATATAAGGTAACATCAACAGAACACATGAGGTTATCTGTCTGTAAGCATATTGTAACAAATACTTTGTGAGTGCAATAAAGTGTGTTTACTGTGTAATACTGCACACCAAGTGTCATGTTCAGGCCTTCTGTACATCAGCTGATTAAACATTGTGATTCATTTGCAGGGTACAATATTTCACGCACTTAGCACATTTCTGATATTTACTCCTGTGAAGATATAGTTCAATTTAACTAGCATTTAATAAACTATTTTATTAAATGTTAGCCTTTGTATTTTGTTTAACTTTTTCTATGCGCTAAAAGTTAATTATATCTTTAAAATGTAAGTTCAATGTAACTTAGAGGTAATCGATTAGATAACTCATTGGTTAAGTAGATTTAATTCACGTAAATTGAATGATAGGTTACCTAGGTAAAAAGTATGTGAATGGATTTTCGGTTACCTCAGATTTTGAAATCTTGTCCCCTCCATTTGTACTTATAGTGTCATGAAATAGTTTTATTAGGTGGTTTTTTAAACTTTTCTGAATAGTAACCAGAAAGTTTGTAGATTGGCAAATTTATTTACTTTTAAGTTTATTAACATGAACAGTTTTAATGTCTAATTCCAACACCCCAACTTATTAAACTTTAGATGTTCGATATCTATCACGATTGGGCACAAACAGCCATAGCCTTTGATTAATATACCTCCATAATCTTAGGACACTGATTATAACCAAGTGGGGTGACACTAAGTCTGCTTAGCTAAAGGTAATCCACCACACCATAGGGCCAGGATTTAGCTAAGTTGGTTGAGCGCTTGCCTGAGGTGCTTGGGTTGCAGGATCAAACATCCTCGGTAGATTCGTCAGTTAGGCTTTCCCCATACCAATCAGTGCCACATGACTGGTATACTATGGGTTGTGCTAGGTAGCCTGTTTCCTCTGTCACATATCAAACAGCTATGATTGACATCCAATAGCCAATGATGACTAAATCAAACTTTAACCCACCATACCTTATACTTCATCTCAGCCTCTGTTAAAACTGTTTTTTGTAAATAATTTCAATTGATTTCATATAAGAAGAAATGTAAAAGTGTTTTGTAAAATAACACAAAATCACTTTTTGTATGCAATTAAAAAAAAACACCTCTTCATAAATAAGTTGTAATCAATTGTAAACAAATTGAGATCCACTGTCTATTTATTTTTTTGTCCCGGGGCGGGATCTGGCTGTCAGTTGAACGCTCGCCTGAGGAGCAGTTGTCGCAGGATCGAACCACCTCGGTGGACCCATCAATTGTTTTTTTTCTTCAGAATTACCATATGTTTGACGTCCAAAAGCCAATGATATTTAAAAATCATTGTGCTCTAGAGGCATCATTAAATATAACAAACTTTTACTTTTTTTTTTTTGGTCCCGTTCTTTATAAATTACATACAAAAATCGGGTGTTTTTATTATTTCTAAAAGACCTTTACTTTTAGTTCTATATTACTGAAAGTATTAATGGCAGCTGAGATGGAATATAGATTACCAACCTACTACAGAGGTCCTTCCTCACCAAAATACTAAAAATGAAAATATAACCAATAACTGAAATTTGGTTGGCGATTTTCAGAATTGGTGTGGGGACTGGAGGTTGTGTAAACTTTATATCAGTAATCTAGCTTCCTTAGTAAAATTATCTTCAAGTTTTAAAAACATTTGCCTGAAATATAATTTTTAAACTTCAGTTATTATTGTGCCATTATTGTGAAAAATATCTTGGGTATTAGCATGGTTGAGAGTCTACACATTTTTAAAACTTAACAACTGTATAATTACTCTTTGAGTGTAAAGGCTGGTGTCGAATTTCAGTATTTTAATTTTCTAACTGTCACATACCTATTCTCAGATGTTGTATTTGTATTAACAGATTGTCAGAGTGGAGATCAGGTGTGTTTGAAGGACAAAGATAATTTTGAGGCGATTCAAAACCTGCATCGCATGTTGGATGATGACCACAATGGCAATGTTGACCAGTCAGAAAGTGATGAGGTGAGATATTCTTAGATCATTGGCTCCATTTTATCGGCTATCTTTTTAGACAGATCTGTGCAGAATCTAGATCAGTTGGTAGAAAGTAAAGTTTGTTTTATTTAACGACGCCTCTAGAGTACATTGATTTTTATTTTATCATTGGCTATTGGATGTCAAACATGATAATTCTGATGTGTATTTAGAGGAAACCTGCTGCTGACACATAAGCTACTCTTACCGATAAGCAGCAAGGGATCTTTATATGCACTTTCCCATAGACAGGATAGTACATACCACAGCCTTTGGTATACCAGTCGTGGGGCACTGGTTGGAATTGGAAAAAAAACAATTGATGAGTTCACTGATGAGGTTCGATCCTGCAACCGTGACACCTCAGGCGAGCACTCAACCAACTAAGCTAGATTCCGCCCCCAGTTGGTAGTGTGCCAATCTGATGTTTGGGGGGGGGAGGTGTTTAACGACGCACTCAACATTTTTAAGCTACGGTTATATCAGCATGTGGTTATGTTGAGAGAATGGCTAGCTAATGGAGTCGATCCAAGACTGACCACGCATCAGGTGTGCACTATACCACAGGACTGTGCTTCTCACTCTGAGTGCTTTTGTCGAAACATCGAATCCAAGTTGATATCCTGTACCCGAAACTAAAAAATAAAGCTGATTGGAAAAAATAATAATCAGGTTTTATATTAAATTGTAACATATATATATATATATACATAACACAATACACATGTATTTATTAAATATTTTGTTTTAATGATACAAATCTTTACGGACTTAATTCAAAAGATCTTTGTATGTAATAATTCTAAATTTCTACTTTCATTTTCATTTCAACTTCTATTTTATATTCTTGTAAACATGCTGTCCTGGGCATATCCATCTATCTCAACTATCTGATCTCCATGCAGGGCAGTGGTTAATTTTTAGTAGAGGTTAGTGAGAGAGAAGATGGTATGTTGGCCTTACACCTAACCAGGAATTTTTTAAGGCACTTATATTTTCAAACTTAGGCCAAATAAGTAGGTTCGAATTTCTCTCCACAAAACTATAGTCATACCAATAAATATCAATTTTTCTATCTATGTAAGGCTGACTGATAATTAAGCTGATGCTGTGTTGAATTAAGCCGTTAATCGAAACATGAAGGCACTTACTTGGTGAGGTAAGGCAACAGGGGCCATATCGGCTTATGGCTCTGGGGAAAGCTCTGCCTAACCAATTGAGTTGGAGCTGGTACTGGAAGAGGAACCCTGTACCTACCAGTCTTGAGTCTGACCACTTAGACCACTGCACCATTGAGGCTGTTACATTTCTACTTTGTGACATGTTACCAGCATGGGGTGGGGGGTGGGGTGTGTGTGTGTGTGTGTGTGTGTGACACGGCAAGTGTTACCTTCAGTAGGGTACATAAGGGCACTATGTACATACCTGTCTTGCCATGAACACCAGCAGATTCCCGGGGCATAACGGCAAGTCAGAAGGGCAACGAAAGCAATTGCTGCTGGTGCCGTGGTGAAATTCGAACCCTGCAAGTCATTTTGTACCACGGTGAATTGGTCATTTCATACCATACCATATAGGTTGTCTATGGTTTAATAAAAGTTGTTTGAATTAATTATTTAAATTTAAACTTTTGTATGTCTATAAGTTCACACTTTTTAATTTAGCCTTCAAACAAAGCTGATCTAATGGAAATATTTTTTAAATAAATAAATAAATAAAATTAAGTCAACCCCAAAGTTATAAAAGTATTTTGGTGCAAAAATTAGATATACGATACATTGAACAAGAAAACATGTTTTTCATTTACTAAATGACTAGTACGAAATGACCAAATAAGATGGTATGAACTGGTAAAGGTAAATGACTAGGGTACAAAAAGACTTTGGAACAAAATGACCAATTCACTGTGATATGAAATGACCAGGGTATGAAATGCCAATAAATTATGGTACAAACTGGATGGTACAAAATTACTATGGTATGAATTTAGTACCCACCAGCATATATAATTATATAAATGAAATCTGGTTGAGGTGACTGAAATGCCTGTTAGACAGTTTGTTGTATACCATTCACACACTGATTTACTTTTTAACCAGTGGCCCATTACTGTAATGGCATGAACTGTTTTCAATAGGCTACTTTTTGTGAGTCTATTAGGTAAACTGCCTGTAGGACAATCAAAGGACATTATTCTAGGCCCAAGTACATGTACACACTTAGGACAGTTGATAAATGTTTTTTTTTTTATTGTTGGTGTAAATCTCATTTTACAACCTATTTATAAATAATATATAGCTTAGCCTATATAACCTTCTTAATTTAGTTTGATATGGAAGATTACACATCCAAGCCTCAGGGTCATAAGACACTTTAATTTTTTTTTAAATATTTTATTTTAGCATACCAGTATATATTTCACTCTTTTTTTTAAAAGTGTTATGCCCTGAAGCAAACAACTAATAGTATATATAGACAGTTGAACCTGGTCTAACAGCCACCTGTATGGTCACCTGCCTATAACAATCACTTTTGTAAGGTCCCCGCAATGCATTTCCTGCTTTATTATACCTGTATATAACTGTCACCTGTTTTATAATGGCCACTTTTATCAGGTCCCGTGGGTGACCGTTCTATACAGGTTTGACTATATATATATTATATATTTACATGCATGCATATTCTTTTAAAATGTCATATTTAGATGACAAATAGTCTTTTTATTAAGTATTATGTTCAATCCAGGGCGTGGCACCATGATATGACCATGACAGTACATAGTTACTGCCACACTAGTAACTCATTTCAATAGTGCTCTTCTTAAGTCAATTGTCAATCTCTTTGGGACCGGCCCATGATCTACATTTATTTGTGTACACCTGTTCATTTTCACTGCATAGCCTCCAGCTTGCCCTTCAATATTTGTTCACGTGAGTTTAATCGATCAAGAAGGTTGACTTTTAACAGTAAACATGTTTAGAGTTAGTGGAGTTGTTGATTCCTTTCAGTCACTTAGCTGTCAGTTGCCATGGGCACCAAATTCATCTTGATGTAATTAAAAAGTAAAATGTTTTATTTCCTCTACATGATTTGACATATAGTGTTTACAGTCAAATGATCAGGAACAAATATAAGCACCATGATTATATGATAGTAATACTATAGTAACGCTGGGTGTAACAAATTAGAAAAGCACAATTGATGTCTTTTTAACAAGAATCAAGAAATTGCTCACACTTACTTTTAGTTTGCACTCATCTCTTACTCAGCCAGAGTGTTTCATAAGTTGTTTTATTATTATGGTTAGTGTTTAGCTGGTTGGAACTGCTCTCCTTATTTTGAGATTTTTCACCTGGAATTAATATGAGGAGAGTACTTAGGAATTTATCCACGTGTTCTCTGGTACGAAAGAACGGCCCCTTCCCAAAAGAAATTGACACTTAAAATTCCCAATTTTTTCTTAATTATTTATAATTTTATTTTGTTTATATTTAATGACCTGAAAACGTTCATAATTATAATTAAAATTATGCAAATTTCCCCAATTCCATCAGTCATGGGATGACCCTGGTGAAAAATCACGGGAAAATTCCTGGTACTGGATTGCTCACCTGCTATTTTCAATTGGAGAGGCTTATTATTTAATGTAAAATAACAAAATATAGGGGGCAGGATCTAGCTCAGTTAGTTGAGCGCCAGCCTGAGATGCTGTGGTTGCAGGATTGAACCTCCTCATTGATCACATCT
>JAUUEI010064391.1:0-17672 GCA_032274625.1 Depressigyra globulus
GTTATAAAAACGGCTCAGATGAGCATTTTAAAAGTTATAAAGGAAAAGGAACTAAAAATAGAGATTGATTATAAGTTACTGAAACATCATCATGATGCCTCAGCCCTCACATCATCTAAGCCAATCTTCTTTTTATCGATAAACCTTAAACATTTTCAGTCCACTCTTACAGAGTTTTAGCTAAAATCTCGCAAATTTTAGAAGTCTAAAGGTACCAATCATGAGCGATAAAAGCACCACATATAGCCCAAGTGAGATAGAAGAGAAGTTTTATAAGATTTGGGAAGATAGAGGTTATTTTGAGATAGAAGGAAATAAGGATATTCAAAAAGATGGCAAAAACTTTGCTATCATGATGCCTCCTCCAAATGTTACAGGAAGCCTACATATAGGACATGCACTTACTTTTACACTGCAAGACATCATGACTCGTTATAAGAGAATGGATGGATATAAAACACTTTGGCAACCAGGACTAGACCATGCGGGAATAGCTACTCAAAATGTTGTTGAAAAACAGCTTTTAGCAGAAGGTAAAACAAAAGAAGAGATAGGTCGTGAAGCTTTTTTGAAGAAGGTTTGGGAGTGGAAAGAGTTTAGTGGTGGGACTATATTTAAACAGATGCGACATCTTGGGGCGAGTCCTGCTTGGAGTCGTGAGAGATTTACCATGGATGATGGACTTAAAAATGCCGTTAGAAAAATCTTTGTAAGACTCTATGATGATGGCTTGATAGTTAGAGACAACTACATGGTTAACTGGTGTACTCATGATGGGGCTTTAAGTGACATCGAGGTTGAGCATGAGGATGTAGCTGGAAAGTTTTACCATATGAAGTATGAACTCTCAGATGGCAGTGGAAGCATAACTCTAGCAACTACAAGACCTGAAACTTACTTTGGCGATACAGCTGTGATGGTTCATCCTGATGATGAAAGATACAAAGAGTTTATAGGTAAAAAAGTAAAACTTCCTCTTATCGGTAGAGAGATAGAGATTATCGCTGATAGCCATGTTGATATGGAGTTTGGAACGGGTATGGTTAAAGTAACACCAGCTCATGACCCAAACGATTATGAAGTAGGGAAAAGACACGATTTGGAGTTTATAACTTGCTTTGATGAGAAAGGTATCTTAAACTCTCATTGTGGCGAATTTGAGGGCTTAGAGAGACTAAAAGCTAGAGAGAGTATAGTTCAAAAACTTCAAGATGAGGGCTTTATCGAAAAGATAGAGGAGCATCTACACCAAGTAGGACACTGTTACCGTTGCCACAATGTAGTAGAACCATATATCTCAAAACAGTGGTTTGTGAAAAAAGCTATAGCTGATGATGCGATAAAGAGTGTAAAAGATGGCGAAACAAAGTTTTACCCACCACACTGGATAAACTCTTTTAACGCTTGGATGAGTGAACTTAGAGATTGGTGTATCTCTCGTCAACTTTGGTGGGGTCATCAGATACCTGTTTTTTACTGTCAAGATTGTGGGGCAGAGTTTGCAACTGAAGAGGAACACCCAAAAACTTGCTCCAAATGCCAAAGCACAAACTTAACACAAGACCCTGATGTTTTAGATACTTGGTTTAGCTCTGGATTGTGGGCATTTTCAACTTTAGGTTGGGGAAATGGCGACTTTGGAAAAGGTACTTTGTGGAATGAAAACGACTTAAAAGATTTTTATCCAAACTCGATGCTTATAACTGGTTTTGACATACTCTTTTTCTGGGTAGCTAGGATGATGTTTATGGGTGAAAACCAGATGAAAGATGTACCTTTTAAAGATGTCTATCTCCATGCACTGGTAAGAGATGAACACGGAGCCAAGATGAGTAAATCAAAAGGCAATGTCATAGATCCACTTGATATGATAGAAGAGTTTTCAGCTGATACTCTAAGGTTTACTCTAGCAGCACTTGCAGCTCAAGGAAGAGATATAAAACTAAGTCGTGAAAGATTAGGTCAATATAGAAACTTCACAAACAAGCTTTACAATGCTTCAAGATTTCTTCTGATGAACGAAGAGAGTTTTGCTGATTTAAAAGATATAGAGATAAAAACAGAACTTGGACGATACATACAAAGCCGTTATAAAGCTGCTACAAAAAGTGTGAGAGCAAACATAGATGATTATAGGTTTAACGATGCGGCTATGGATATATACCGATTTTTCTGGGGTGAGTTTTGCGACTGGGGAATTGAGCTTAGCAAGGCTGATAAAGATAGTGTAAAAGAGCTTGGAGCTATCTTTAAAGATTCACTAAAACTCATACACCCTTTTATGCCGTTTATCTCTGAGTACCTCTATCATGAGCTTAGTGGTACAAACCTAGAAGAGTCAAACTCTATAATGGTTATGGAGTTTCCAACAGATACAAAACAAGACAAAGAGATAGAAGATGTTTTCGCACTTGTTCAAGAAGCGATAGTAGGCATCAGACGAGCAAAAGCTACTTTAGACTTACCTAGTTCTGCTGTAGATAGTGTATCTATAAAGCTAAACAAAGATATAGATTTAAACAGTGGAAAAAAATATATCTCAAAACTTACAAAAGTAGAAAACATAAACTTTGTAACAAGTAAAGTAGAAAACTCAGTAGCAGATGTAGGTGATAACTTAGAGGTTTATATCTCACTTGAAGGCATAGACTTAGCCCCTATCATCAAACGACTAGAAGCACAAAAAGCCAAACTTGAAAAAGAGGTAGCAAAACTAAACGGTATGCTAAACAACGAAAAGTTTGTAGCAAATGCACCAGAAGATGTGTTAGCTAAAAACAGAGAACTCTTAGAAAATGCTAGTGGAAAGTTGGAAAAAGTGGTAAGTGAGTTGAACTCACTTAGCTAGATGTCCATATATGGTAAGTTTAGAAGAGAGCAAAACTCCACTGTTTCTCTTCTGTTTATCTATAACTTTCAGTTTCCAACTCCCTTTTGACATCTCTTCATAAAACTGTATAGATGAAAAGCTCCATGGCAAGTAGCTATCTTTTGTGATAGTGCTACCATAAGCAACTATAGAAGTTGTTCCATCAGGTGAAGTTATAGAAATCTCCAAATCTCCACTATAAGTATGGTCTGTTTTTATCTCTACTCTTGCATACTCAACTACCAAATCTTTCTCTACATCAAAGATAACCTCAACACCACTATCATCATCATCTGGTATCGTTAAGTTTGTATCAAGAGATTTTTTCTCTATAGAGATTTCATCTGCCATGGGAGTATAGTTTTTTGACATTTTTACAGCATTTGATGCATCAACTAATCCATAACCATAATAGTCACTTACCCATAAATCTGCTCCGTTTTTCTTCCATGAGCTATCTGTAGCATCAACTTTTCTACTAGTATGTATGAGTATATCTTTAACTTCACGATAAGTTAACTTTTCATTTGCCTCTAACATGAGAGCTATAACTGCTGAAACTATCGGAGCAGCTGCTGATGTTCCATTCATGCTATCTGTATAGTTATAAGCACTATTTGCCTCTTTATCAAAATGTGTATGTTTATAACTATCATATCCATACTTTGTACCATTTAGGTCAGTTGTAACTATCCGTTTTTCAGGAGCAAAACCTCCACCTCCTGGAGCCACAGCCAACAAGTTTGTACCAAAGTTACTATACTCTGCTATCTTGCCTTCTGATGTTATAGCTCCTATAGGCAAAGTATATCTGCTATTTAAAACTGAACTAAAGTTTGCATTTGCACTCTCATTTCCAGAGGCAAATACAAAAACGATAGGATCTGTTTTCATCTTTTGAGTTATCGCATCAAGTACAACTTTGTCATCATCAAGACCATTACTTAGGTCATTGCCCCAACTGTTGGAAGATATATCTATACCCTCATATAACATGGCATCTTCAAAAGAGCTATCTTCAGCAGATGAGAAAACATTTAATCCTACCAAACTTACTTTTGGAGCAACACCTACGATACCTATACCATTTTTAGCACCCCCTATGATACCAGCGACTGCTGTCCCATGGGTAACATCTATAAATGGATTTTTTAACTCACTTTCTGTAGGAGTTGGATCTGAAGTTTTTGTCTCATAACAAAATGAGAGATTTAAGTCGATATTTTCTTTAAGATCTTCATGGCTAGCTTCTATACCAGTATCTACTACAGCTACTTTTATGCCCTTTCCTTGGTAAGTTTGCCATACATCACTGATATTTATATCTGAGCTATTTTCACTAAAAAGATGCCATTGGTACTTAAAGAGTGGATCTTTGACATCAACTCTAAAAGTTTTCTCAACAGCTGTATCTTTTTTTGTATTTATAACAGAAGTGACATCTTCTGTGTTAGTGGTTGTTGTCTCTTTATCTATAGTAGTAGAACTACCACAACCAACAAACAAAACAGCACCCACTAAAACAGAACTAAAAGGATAAAGCAGAGACTTTTTAAAAGTCCCTGCTTGATTAAATAACACCATATCTACCTACGGAAGTGTTTTTATATAAACTTGTGCAACAGGTGCATTGGCATCAACTATATCATCATTACCACTTAAACCTACAACATCTACACGATAAGTTGTATCAGCAGAAAGTCCTGCAAAAGTTACAGTTACATCACTACTGTAAGTGTTTTGTAGTAGTTGTACATTTGATACTGCATCTTTAACTAAGATACCATCTAAAGTATATACTTTAAAATTTGCTTTGCTTATAGCACTTTTAATACTAGAGAAATTAAAGTTTATACTATCTGTACCATTTCCTTGTATACTATATATATTAGCTGTATATATACTTTGTAAATTATCAAAAGAATTATCTATTTCATAACTTTTACTATTATAATCATAAGAAATTTTTATATTTATGTCTCCATAATAATAACTTCTATCCATTTCTTGGATCAATTGATTACCAACAGATACTAAATTTCCAACACTTTTATCACGACTACTGATACTACTCTTAGATACATCTATCACAGCTCCATCTACTGTATCAACATCAATAACTACTCTATAAGTAGAATTCTTATTTACACTAGATAACTTATCCGTTGAACCAAGCTTATAAGGATTATCTTTATTATCTATTGTATAAAATGTATAATCAACATATCGATTTGCTATATTTGCTAACATTGGAGTGATTTTTTCACTAAATGTTGTTAACTTTTGCACACCAAATGCTGACTGTATACTTTTACCATCTTTTAGTGATATAGTATACTCTTCTTTGCTAACATTTAACTCCGAAGCTAACTTAAACTCTACACTGTTATTTGATTGAGATACTCCTACTATACTAACTTCTGAACCATCAGTATCTTTAACCTCAAATGATATATCACTAATTGTCGTTTTATTCTCACCGTCATAAGTTACAACATCACTCATATTTACAGCACGATTAAACTCCACTATAACTGTATCATTTTTAACAGATTTAGAATGAACATCTTTAACTTCAACAGGTATAAAATCAGGGCTAACACTCTCCATAAAAGTTTTTGGAGTTGTTAATATATCAGCATTTTTAACCAAATTTTGTTCTTTATCATAAAAAGATAAAACAGTATCATCATCTTTAGCAAGAGAGAACTGTGCTACACTATAAAGTGGTCTTGGTAATTTAAAAGTCAAATCTGTTGCATTTGCTTCATCTCCTACTCTTCTATACTCATCCCCATCTATGACAACTTTAAGTATCTCAGGATTTGAAATCGGAGCATTTGATTTTATATGAAATTGTAACTCATTTTCTCCACCGTTATTATCTAACCAATAATCCAACTTACCAATCTTGTCAGTCGTCATCTGTTTAGATAACTTTAAAGCACCATACCCATCTTTTGCATATTCACTATCAGTAAAGTCAACATCTGCAGTATAAGTTGTATTGTAATCCGTATCAAAATTTCCATTTATATAATTTACAGCACTACATACTTGAAGATTATTATCAATATGACTAGAGTTCATGCCCCATCCAAATTCTGCATTTTTATCATAACTAATCTTAATAGATTTACCATTATTATCAACAACTTTGATATTCTCTTTTATCTCCTTAAATACATAAGAAGAGACATTTTCATATCTATTCCAACAACTATCCATACTAGATATAGTACCCAAAGGAAATTTCAAACTCAACATCAAGTTCCCTTTTAAACCATCATTTGAAAGTTGCATATCTCTTATAACTTTCTTATCACTAGAAATATTATCTACATACTCACTTTTTTTAGTTGAAAAACTTACAAGTGGCATATCATTTTCAAAGCCTCTAGGCATGACTATACCTTTTAGACCACTCACATCATCAAAAGATAGTTCATAGTTTGTACCAGCATCTATAGTAAATGCTACAGTTACATGTGTGCTATCATCATATTCTGTAAAAAATAGTTTTCTACTAGGGTGAGTTGCATCTTCTGCTTTTAACTCACCATAGCTTTTAACTTGTAGATGAGTTTTCATAAACTCTTTTTCTGCTTCTGTTAACTTACCAAAGACAGAGAACTCTACCTTATGTTGAAACTGCTCTGCTGTAACAAAAAGATTTTGTTTATACATATCATCTATAAACAACATTTTAGGTGGAGCTGAAAACTCAGATGATTTTTCAGCTATATCAACACCATCTATACTTTTATAACCTGAAGCAGTTATCTTATATCTATGTTCAGGTTTCAGACCATTTATCTCAAAATAAACACTATTGTTTGAACCATATATATCAGTTTCCATCATATCAACAGTTGCTGTTGTACCACTATCTGTCAAATCCTCAATCGTGATAGAACCTGTATCTTTTTGAATCTCTACATTAAAATAAGCAAATAAACTATTTCCAAAAAGATCTTCTATACTACTAGGAGATAGACTATTTATAGCTGGAGTTAGTGTTTTAAATGTAGTCTCTTTTACTAGAGTTGAACCATATATATCTTTTGCTTCAACTTTCATGGTATATGTTTTACCATACTCAAGTTGTACATTAGATAAAGAGATAGAATCTCTATAATTAGATTTATAACTATAATCATATATATATCCATTATCATAATAATTATCATGATTTGCTTTTGTTATTTTAATATCTTCTTTATCATAAGTTTTATCGTTTAAAGTGATCTTTATAGATGATGTATCTAGTTCATCCATATTTATCATATTGATATACAATCTTTCAGATAGACTGATGTCTTTACTGCCATCAATAGGGTATATATCTGTTATTTTAGTTTGATTAAAAGATAGTTTAGACTCTGAAGTTTTGATAGAACCAACCAATGCCTTTTGAGCATCATCAAGGATGATACTATACTCTACACCTGTTTTATAGCTACCAAATATCATAAGTTCATTTTCATCATTCCAAACAGGTTTAATCGCTATATCTTCAGTCGAACCCTTTTCACGAACTTTCAATGTACTTACTGTAGCTTGTTCTGCAGCTGTTAAGTTTTTTGGTAAAACTAAAGAGATATATCTACCATTATTGTTATAACTTGAACTAGCAAGACTAAGAGCATCAACATGAAAAGTTTTTACTATATCTTCTGTCAAATCTTCTGATATAGAAGCTGGTATAGTGATAGTATAACTACCTGCTGGTACTAACTCTTTTGTAACTATACGACCATAATTGTAGTTATTATATACTTTTATATCTACAAGATTGCCACTTGCATCTGTCAACTTTACACTATCTTTAAACTTTTCATAGTCAAACTTTCCAGGCATATAAAAGTTAATACCAGACCAATTAAATCCAAGAACACCATATTCTAAATCAGTATCCAGTACTATCCTACCTGTTGGCTTAATCTCCCCAAGGTCGCTCATACCAGTAGAAACTGTTATCTCAACCTCTCCATCAATACCATCTTTCATGCCTTCTTCACTATTGTATCTCAATGTATATGTTCCAACAGGTATATTTGTCAGTTCAAAGTTTCCATCACTATCAGCGAAACTTACAAAATCTTTACCAGGGATAAATACCATATTAGCCCCTGGAATCCTCCCTTTTATAGATCCTGCTGCTTGAAGAGTAAAGTCTACAACTGCACGAGTTCCACGAGAGAGTGTTACTCTTTTGATAGCACTTTTTGAAACAGAGTCATTTTTAGCATATACTTGATATCTACCATCACTCATGCCTGATAGAGTATATACTCCTCTAGCATCTGTTGTTGTCTTGTAGACACTTTTATTGTCCAAGTTATAAGCTGTTATCTCATACATACTAGAAGATAGTGTTTGCAATGAGTGTGTCACTCTACCATCTACTGGTGTTGTATCAAGTTTTATATTTCCCGTTAGGGCATTTGTTCCTGTTTTGTTAACACTTTTTTTAGCCGCTTGTTGTTCTGTTTGTGTAGTTGAATCTGTTGAAGATTTGTGACTACTTCCACATCCTGAGAACAGTACAGTAGCCAAAGCTACTGAAATTGATATTTTTGTTATTGTTTTACTATTTAATGTTTTCATTTTTAAGTCCTTATTCTATTATTATTTTTTGTGATTGATTTATATAGCCATTGCCACCACTACTTACTAGATAGTATGTCCCTGCTGGTACATTTAAAAACTCATATCTACCATCAGTATCTGTTGTTGTACTTTTATCATAAAGTTCACTATTTATGCTATTGTAAAGTCTTACTTTGACACCTTCTAATATCTCACCATTACTATCTTTTATAACACCCTCTACAGTTTCACCAGCTTGATTTAACTCTTTTGCTGTGACACTATATGTAGCTTTAAAAGTACCTTTTATACCCTCTACTGAAAAAGAGACCTCTACTTTATATGTTCCTGCAATATCAGGAACCAATGTAGCTGTCACACCATTTGAGGTCAATACACTAGTAGAGTTTTGAGGTTTTTCTACGATACTCCAAGTTGTATTTGTAGCAACTGTAGTACCATCACTTAAACTTGCTGTAAATAGGAACTGAGAACCTATAACTTGTGCTTTTTTATTTGCACTAATAGAAGCAACTGTATTTTTAACTTCTATAGTTATAGTTTTTTCATCACTCCAGATACCATCTATATTTTTAGCACTTACTCCAACTATATAACTACCAGTCTCTTTTGCTGTAAACAGAGCTGAAGTTTGATTTTCACCACTTAGGTTATCTCCCGTCCATTTTAAACTATAAACAGAATCACTCTTTACCTCTGCAGAGATAGTTGTACTCTCTCCAACTAAAAGAGATATATATGTAGCACTTAACTTTGTAATCTCTGGTTTTGAAGCTAAAGCTGTAACAGTAATCTTCTCACTCTTTTGTATAGTTGTAGTACCATCACTAACTTCCAATGTCAAGTTATGTTCACCAGCAGTTGATAGTTTTAAAACTCCTGAACTTTTTCCATCAAACTTAGATAAAACTTCACCATCTAAAAGCCAACTATAACTGATAGAGTCATACTCGGCATCTGAAACTTTTGCTGAAAATGCAACTTCTTTGCCCTCTTTTATAACAGTCGGTGAGACTTTTAAAAGATTTATAACAGGTGGGGTATTTGTAACCACTTTGATAGTTCTTACTCTTTTTATAGTAGTTATACCGTCACTAACTTCTACTGTAACTTTTATCTTATCTTTGTTTGCAGGTATTGTAAAACTTGCATTTTCACTATTTGCATCTGTTATAGTAATACCTGAAGCACTCCACTTATAAGTTAACTCTTTGCCCTCTGGATCAGTTGCTAAGATTTTTAAAGATACGCTCTTTCCTACTTTTGCCTTTACTGGCACAAACAAGTTTTTTATCTTTGGAGGTTTGTTCGCTTTTATCTCAAAAACTACTCTTTTTACTCTCTCCTGCCCATCTTCGTCAACTACAATAACTTTTATAGCTTGTTTACCTAATGGTAAGCCATCTAATGAGTAAACTTTTGTATTGTTTGTTTCATTACCATTTGCCAATGTCTCTATAGCACCATATTTGTATGTTAATGCTTTCCCTTCAGGATCATATGCATTTATAGTTACTGTAACTTTATCGATAGTATTACCATTTTCATCTTGGTAATTATTCCCAACTTTTATAATCTTTGAAGGATTTAGAGTTACTGACTCGATTACTGGTTTGAGATTGTTTGCTATAACAAGCTTAAATGATTTTGCAATGGTTGCTTTACCATCACTAACCGATACAGATACAGGATATATACCTACAGAAGGTTTAGTTATATTAAGTACCTTATCAGAAACACTACCTAGTGTCTCATCAAAACTCCAGATATATGTAAGAACATCGTCATTTGCGTCAGATGCACTAGCTGTTAATGTTATAGTATCTGAAGTTTTTAACCAAACTGTATCTTTTATCTCACTACTACCATTTTTTATAACTAAATTAGTAGGAGCTGTGTTATCATTTGCTCTAAATTTAAAACTTCTCTCAATAGTGTTAAATCCATCACTAATGGTAACTTTTAGATTGTATTTTCCATTTGGTATATCTTTTGATATAGTAAACTTTGAATCACTTATAGTAAGATATGAACTATCATCATAACCATAATAATATGATGATAACTTAGCATTATAAGTCAACTCTGCACTCTCTGGGTCATGTGCATCTATTGAGATAACCATATCAGATTTTTTATCAAAAACTTTACTAAAACCACTTATATTATCAACCATAGGTTTAGCATCATCATATACTATAAAACTTTTTGTTTGCACAACAGCATCATTCGTCCCATCACTTACAGAGACTGTAAAACTCAATGTTCCTGTATCTTCTATAGATATGGTTGCTTCACCATTTTCCATCTCATAATCTTGTCCATCAAATTTTAATGTATAACTTAATGTATCATTTTCAGGATCATATGCTTCTACAGAAACTACCATCTCTTGGTTTAAAACCGCTTCACTCCATGTAACACTGTTTATAACTGGTTGAAGATTTGTATCTATAGTTATCTCTCCAGCATCAACACTCTGCCCCTTTTTAACTCTTTGAGAAAGTCTTTTACTAGCAAGTATATCAGTTTGGTTATTTGCATCATAAGCATACAACTTTACAGTTGTATCAAATAGCTTTTTATCTTCAACTTTAAAGATAAAGTTTCCATCTTCATCTGTTACACTCTTTTGCCATGATGGGCTTGTATATAAAACTATACCTTGTACTGGAACTCCATTTTTATTTATAACACTACCACTGATAGTAGCTTCTCTTCTATCTATGATAAAGTCTTTATCTTTTGCATCATCAGTTACGCTATTAGCTGCTATTGTGAGAGGATTTGGAGCTGCTGTTTCTTTATTTTTAAAATCATAAGCATATATTTTATGCTCTTTTGTTTTATCAAAGAGAACAAGTTGATAGTTTCCTTCATCATCTGTTTGTGTCGATTGGTCTTGTGTGTAAATAGTGATATTTGCCAATCCCTGTTTGCCTTTTTTAGCAAATGGATTTATAACTCTTCCACTAACGATAAAAGGATTTAATATAAACTCGATATCTTCTGTTAACTTTTTTGCTTTTTTTGCTTCATCTGAAATAGTAATATCTATATCTTTTGTCATGCTTTTAGCATAAGAAGAAACATAAATACCAGAGTATAGATGTAAAGTACTATCTACTTTATCCATAGGAATTTTTATAGTATAACTTCCATCTTTTACATAGACTCTTTTATAATAGTTATCATTCCAAACTGTTACATAAGTATTGCTGCTGTCTATGGCTTCGCCATCTTTGTTTTTAAGACTTATCTTTCCACTTAGTGTAAAATATGAGGTATCTAAAACTATCTTATCATCACCATTTATATACTTAGTAGATGAAGTTATAAACTCTCCATTGTCATAAGAAGCTGAGATAGCTGTATAGCCATCTTTGGATATAGAAACTTTTACTTTCCCATCCTTGT
Source organism: Depressigyra globulus (assembly GCA_032274625.1). Lineage (NCBI taxonomy): Eukaryota > Metazoa > Mollusca > Gastropoda > Neomphalida > Peltospiridae > Depressigyra > Depressigyra globulus. The sequence goes on from JAUUEI010064391.1 coordinate 11,900, forward strand.
CTGTTACCTTTGTGATACCTTCAACTTTTATAATTGCTTTGGGTAATGCATTTCCACTTTTATCGACAACTGTTACAATAGCATCAACAACTTCATAGTCTGACTTTATTAATACTTCTACATTTTGACATTGACCACTTTGTGCACGATCTGTTGTCTGTACAAAAATAGACTCTGATTTTGTTCTGTTTGGATATAAAAGATATAACTCAACTTTTGCATTTGGCTTTGTTCCAAGATTTGAAAATGTTAACTTATCTTTAGAGATAGACTCTCTAAACTTTCGACCTTCATAATCAGAACCTTTAGCAACTACAACAGTCCCATTAGGAATAGAACCACTTGATACATCTACACTACCTTGTAAACAGCTTACATCTCTAGGATAATCCCCATTCCAGTAGCTAAAATGACCAACTTTACCTTCGATGTATAGATTATCTCCATCGCTAGCTTTTTCATCGTTGTCATTGTCTTCAAGAATCAACTCACCATCGATAGGATTTTTATCTTTATCGGTTTGTCGTATCCATGTTGCTTGTGCTTTACTATAATGATAAAGAGGAACAACACGCTCACCTAAGTTATACTTTTTTGCATACTTTTCAAACTGAGAAGAAGGTATCTTCATACGAAGTGAAGCTTTTGAATCATCATTTTTACACTCTTGTGTTGCTTCATCAAACTCTCCACCACCAAAACAGTGAATCTCATCACCATCTGAAGTTGTCATAGAGACACTAGTCATCACAACTGATTCAAGCATAGTATCACTTGAAGATGAGGCTCTTGAACTCTTTGTACCTCTAGGCTCAGATGCTGGACTATAAGTAAAATCACCGATAGTTGCATCAAGCTCAGTTTTAGGATCTATAGATGTTATATCAAGATAAATCTCTGTGTTTTTGTTAGCTTTAGGTGATCTTTTTACCTTTTTTATCAAAGCATCGATACCAGCTTTATCTATACTCAAAGCAACATTTCCATTGTCTGTTTTAAAAGTTACTTTATCACCTGTAACTTTTGTAGTTGCTCCCAAAGTATATCTACTAGTAACACGACCAGAATCTAAATCACCTAAAACAAATGTTTGCCTTGAATCAATAGGCTTTAAAACAAAAGTCATACTCATAGACTCATAAGTTGCTACATCTACAAGCTTTTGTTGAGGTGTAAAACCTTCTGCCATAAAAGTAACTTTATCTCCAACTTTTACATCGTTAAAGCCACTAAAAGTGATAGAGTCATCTTTGTTTAAAATCAATTTTACATTTGATTTTTTAGAGACATTATCATAGATAACATCCGAACCTCTCTCAATCGTTACATGAAAACTATTGAGTCCTGTTTTATTACTATCTTCATTTAGTACATTTTTTGTACTTATAGTAAAACTTCTTATAGATAAATTCCGAATATTTTGATCTTTACCTTTATCTTTTTCACTTTCTGGGGGGTTTTTCCCCTTTTCTGGATGTGTTGCATGATTTTTATTGCCATCCACATCGCTGCTACCACCGCCACAACCAAGAAATAGCAATGAAAATAATACCACTTGGATTAATAACTTAACCATCATCTAAACTCCTTTTAAAAATTTATAGTTATTTAAGTTATTACTAACCTAAAATTTACTACTGCATCTAAAATCGGTATTTATTCAATTATTTTAAATGACATCCAATCTAATTAAAGTTAAAATATTTTATTTACTTTAGGAAGATTAGGTTATAAAATAAAAAATAATTTAATAAAAAAGTTAAAAAGAGAGTTATAAATATAAAAAATAATATATATATAAAGTATAAAAAGTAAGAATTTTTAAAATAAAAAAAAGTAAGAATTTAAATAAAAAAAGAGAGAAAATTACAAATAGTTACAACAACAATATATAATAGTTAAAGGAGGAAAGCCCTCCTTTAAAACTACTCTACTTCTGCATCGATGACATCATCGTCATCTTTTTTCTTTTTCTCAGCTGATGCATCAGCTCCCTCTGCTCCACCATCTTTAGCATACATCGCTTCTGCTAGTTTGTGGCTAACTTCTGTTAAAGCTTTTACTTTTTCATCTATCTGCTCTTTTGTAGCACTCTCATCTTTTAGTGTCTCTTTAAGATCGCTTACAGCAGCTTCGATTTTTGTTTTATCTTCTTCATCTATCTTATCACCCATTTCTGTTAGAGATTTTTCTGTTTGGTGAACTAGAGCATCTGCTTGGTTTCTAGCTTCAACGCCCTCTTTTCTTTTTGCATCAGCTTCTTTGTTTGCTTCTGCATCTTGTACCATCTTCTCAATCTCTTCATCACTTAGTCCAGATGAACCAGTAACTTTAATCTCTTGTTGTTTTCCACTCGCTTTATCTTGAGCTGAAACCGTTAAAACACCATTTGCATCTATATCAAATGTTACTTCGATTTGAGGAACTCCTCTTGGGCTTGGTGGTATACCTTCTAGGTTAAATTGACCTAGAGATTTGTTATCTCTTGCAAACTCTCTCTCACCTTGAACTACATGGATAGTAACAGCTGGTTGGTTATCTTCAGCAGTTGAAAATGTTTGTTGCTTTTTGACAGGTATCGTAGTTCCCTTGTCGATAACTTTTGTTAAAACTCCTCCAAGAGTCTCAATACCAAGGCTTAGAGGTGTAACATCTAAAAGAAGTACATCTTTAACATCACCTTTTATAACAGCACCCTGAATAGCCGCACCCATAGCAACAACTTCATCAGGATTTACAGATTGGTTAAGGTCTTTGTTGAAAAATGCTTTTACTTTCTCTTGAACCAATGGAACACGAGTAGAACCACCAACCATAACGATCTCTTTTATGTCACCTACTGAAACTCCACTATCTTTTATAACAGAGTCAATCTTTGTGATAGTCTCTTGAACCAAATCCTCTATCAAAGACTCAAACTTTGCACGAGTTAATTTCTTAACAAGGTGCTTAGGACCACTAGCATCAGCTGTGATAAACGGTAAGTTTACCTCAGTTTCAGTTGCTGCTGAAAGCTCTTTTTTTGCAGCTTCTGCAGCTTCTTTTAGTCGTTGAAGTGCCATTACATCTGATTTTAGATCTATTCCACTATCACTTTTAAACTCTTCAACTAACCAATCGATAAGTCTATTATCAAAGTCATCTCCACCTAAAAATGCATTACCACCAGTTGCTAAAACTTCGACAACATTGTCTCCAGTTTCAAGTACAGTAACATCAAATGTACCACCACCTAAATCATAAACAACTATCTGCTCAGAATCTTTTTTATCAAGTCCATAAGACAAGGCTGCTGAAGTTGGCTCATTTATAATTCTTAAAACATTAAGTCCTGCTATCGTTCCTGCTTCTTGAGTTGCTTTTCTTTGGCTATCGTTAAAGTACGCTGGAACTGTGATAACTGCGTCAGTTACACTCTCACCTAAAAATGCTTCAGCATCTTCTTTTAACTTGATAAGAACTTTTGCACTTATCTCTTGAGGTGTGTAAGTTTTACCATCAACTTCAATAGCACATGCACCGTTTCTATCTACTACATGGTAAGGAAGTCTTTTTTTAGCTTCTGCTGCTGCATCTTCATTGCACATAAGTCCCATGATTCTCTTTATAGAGTAGATAGTCTTTTCAGGGTTTGTAACTGCTTGTCTTTTTGCAGGATCTCCTACTAGTAGTTCACCTTTATCTGAAAAAGCTACTATCGAAGGTGTTGTGTTTTTACCCTCTTTGTTTGTAACTATCTTGCTCTCGCCTCTCTCATATACCGAAACACATGAGTTTGTTGTTCCTAAATCTATTCCTATTACTTTTGACATAATATGTCTCCTTTATCTATTTTAATTTATCACTACTAGTTAAGTTATACAAAGTGCTAACTTCTATGCAGTTTTTATTTTTTTTATAATTTTTACTATTTTGCTATCGAAACCATCGCTGATCTCAACAATCTATCTTTTATCTTATAACCCTTTTGAAGCACTTGGACAACTTCGCCCTCGCTATGCTCTGGACTATCTACTTTCATAACAGCTTCATGAAAGTTTGGATCAAATCCATTTTCTATATCTACAAGTTCGATACCATGTTTTTCAAAAACTTTTTTAAACTGCTCTACAGTCAACTCTATACCCTCTTTTATCTTATCGATATTTGCCTCTTCAAGATTTTCCATCGTTGCATTGGCATTGTCAAGAGAGTCTATCACCGCTAACAAATCTCTAGCAAACCCTTCATGAGAGTAAGCGATAGATTGCATCTTCTCTTTTTCTAACCGTTTTTTAATGTTTTCAAACTCAGCCAAATCACGAAGTCTCAAATCCTCTAACTCAGCCACTCTCTCTTGGAGAACAACTAAAGGATCTACTTCCACCTCTTCTGATTCAACTTCAAGGTTTTCATCAACTTCTTCAGTCTCAACCTCTTGTTCTACTTTTTTCTCTTCATTTTCTTTCAATATTTTCTCCTAAATGTAAAATATTGTCGTTATTATACAACTTTAGTCTCTTCTTGTCAAGTATAAGCTAAATATTTTCACGAAGTATAGTTTAGTCTTATCTACTCAACTATACAAAAAGTATATCGGTAACTATGAAAAATGATTTAGAAAAAGCAGAGATTTTACGAATGATTCCATAAACTGTTCATTATAAATCTAGGTAAAATATCATATCTGAATTTGAGAAGATGAAAGAAAATGGGGGGGCAACTAAAGAAGACAATCATGTAAAACCCAAGTGGCCGTTCCATTTAAGATGTAAGCCCTAATAAGCTACAAATTAGGAGCGACCCTCTCTTTAGGGGCAATAAAAATCGCCACACACCAAGAGGTGCACAACTCCAGCTAAAAATACTGTGTCGGACCCTCGTTTGTATGGTAATCGAACCACTTAGGCTGTTGTTATTATAGTGGTTTTTTACTTAAAATTTTAGAAAGTTCTATACAAGATGGTATGCTTTGTTTAGGAGCCATTTCAAAAGGTAACCCTTTTGGCATATACGAGGCTGTTTTTGTACCTATAACTACAGCTTGATAACTCTCATCCCATGTGAAACATTTGAAAAAACACTCTATTGTTGATGGCGAGGAAAAGATGATGATAGCGTGTTTTGGTGGGGTTTTTAAACTGTCACAAGATGCACAAACTGTCTCATAAACAACCTCTTCATCAAGCAAAACTCCTGCATCTTCTAAGATAGTGTTTAAACTAGAAGTTACAACTTTAGCTCTCAAAAAAAGAGCTCTTTTACCTGCCAATTTTTCTCGTATCTCTGATGCAAAATCATCTCCATAAGAACTTCTAGCTTCATAGACTATCTTTCCAGCTCTCTTTTGTATCTCTTTTGAAGTACCACTACCGATAGAGTATGAGGGAATTTCTTTCCAATCATCTGTCAGTTCATCAGTCGATATAACACCATTTTTAGAACTAAATATAAGAGCATCATAAGGAGTTAAGTCTAGCTTTTTTGATATATGTTTTATGAGAATTACAGGAAGATTTGAAGCATCTTTGTATTTTTTTTCACTGAGAATATAAATCACTAGAATCATCCTTTTATTTATAAGATTTAGGAAGTAGAAGCTTTAACTCTACCCATGGAAACATTTTAACCTATAGCCATAGCTTTCTACACAAATATTTTAGGTCTTTATCGGAAGTAGAAGCTTTAGCTCTACCGTTAAAAATAGTTAAAATTATAAGCATGTATCTTTAGTTTTAAACAATTGAATGTAAAAAACTAAAAAAACATACAAGTTATATAACTGTTTACATAG
>JAUUEI010065502.1:0-17585 GCA_032274625.1 Depressigyra globulus
TTTACTTGAAACCCCAAATCCTCATAACGATAACCACTCGGTCAGTAGCTCCTCATAGGTCGCCTGTGACTTGTCACTCAGTAATGCATTAATACAGCTGACTGATTCGGGATCGAGTGGGACACAGGTTCCAAATACCAATCAAATACATGTGCTATTCCTAGAGGTATGAGCATGGTGAATAAACAACATGTTTGGAAAACAAATTTAATATAAATTCAATAGTTTAGGATTTAATAGATTGTATCGTGGCATTCACATTTTTGTTTCCTCTGTAAAGTGCCATATGGTAGCAAATTTATTTCTACAAATATATTTACACCCAGTGCATTGATTTGACTGCAAACATATTTGAAACAATGACACTTTTTCAATAAATAAATGTGTCTAGTTACATATTTCAGGAGTGAAATGTACTGGTAAACCAAACTTGTTAGCTCTTGTTAAAATTATTATTATGACATGGGTGTTTTCATTGAGTCGAGCTTGATAAGTCCACTGCCAGTTTGTATTCACTACAGGGTCAGAGGTAACTTAATCCACTATTTGAATGTTCATACTATACGTACTGTAGATTGAGGGAATTATAACAGATTGTCAAAACTAGAATTGTGTTTATGAATTCATGTTCATGTCACTAACTATCAGTATTCATACAGGGTATACCCACAGTATTTAAGTTTTCTATTAACAAGAATAGGGTTATACTCGGTGATTATCTTGTTTTATATGTTAGTACATACAGTCATAGAAGTAATATGTAAAACTTTTTATTTCAGTTTATTAGCAGTGTTAGTTCACCAGTGCGATCTCTGTTACCAATGGAAGATTACAAATATTTGTTCAAGGTGGTACTCATTGGAAATGCAGGGGTAGGCAAGACGTGCTTAGTACGCAGATTTACACAGGTTGGTTCTTGCCTATATAATAATAGTAGTAGTGCCACAAGTAGTATTGATTAAGCCATTGGTTTTAAGGGTGGCAGGGTTTGGGTTCACAGTTCTGGACTGGATTCAAACAGCTATCCTGAACAGACACTCCCAGGATAGCATGCATGAACTTTTAAAATAAACATTAACATAAATTGAAATACATAAGAGGATATAACTAAACACATTATATATTTAAGTTTAAAAGTTTAAGTTTAAATCATTCATCTTTCTCATCTATCACCCTCTGCTTATCATTCTCATTATCTTAATATAAAAAAACCTTTCTGAATAGCTAAAGAAACGTGAATATTAATTCAGTTAATATTTATTCCAATTTTATTTATTTTATTTAAAATTATTGTTGAACCACATTACTTTTTGTGTATGTTAAAAAGATCAATGTTTTGTGAACATTCCAGACTCATTTTGACTGTCTATTTCAATGACCTAATTTTGGTATAATCAGTATTCTGTATGACCACCAATTGCGCTGATGACAGTCCTGCATCTGTGATTCATGGATTGGATCATACGCTTTACTGTTTCATTGGGGATGTTGGTCTATGTGTCATGTATTGTCTGCTTCAGATCTGCTTGATTTGGTTGTTGAGGGCACATTTGGTTGAGATGTTTGTCAGTGATACACATCTCTGTTTCATGTGAGGGTATTCATACCTCCACCCCAAACTGAAAGGGTTTTCATACCTCCACCAAAGAATCCAGGGGGTACTTCTGAGAGAACAAACAAAAACCAAGTAATAGGCTGAAGAATATTATTGAATGGCAACCTTGCCTTGAAATATTGTAACTCGGTCACATGTATTTTATGAATGTAAACCAAATTTTTTTTTCAAAACTGTTGACCAGAACGCACTGGGAAACCAAGAAGATGTTAAACTGACATGATAAAGTCAGAGGTATGACTGGCTGAGTGAATAACTCTGGCTTCTTAATTATGTTCGCCCAAAAATGTGCCAATCTGAAAATTCTTTCGGAAATTTCAGTATGTATTTACCTAATTTAAAAAAAATCTTTTTAATTAATGTTCATTGAAACAATAGTTTCTTCAGAAATTGTCATTAAGTAAATTACACACCCCTCCCACCCCTGCTAACAACCACAAATTAAAAACAATTAAAGAAAGAAAGAAAACAAAACATGCCGCGCTGTCAATGTATGCTAGAACAGTTTTCAAAATATCGTGGAATTACCAAATGGCTCTGTGTCCCGCAAAATATCAGGTTTTTTTTTATCGTAAATATTTTGATCTTCCATTCATACTCCTTCATGCATATCAATCAAGGGTCACTCAAAGGCAAAGTTATTTTTTTTTAATTCTTCTTTCTTTTTTTTTCTTTTTTTTTATGTGTGTTTAACTCAGTGGTTATAATATGATTGCAAGCTTTGCCGAAAAGTTGAATGTCACAGTATTCATTTTACCAAGAGCTGCTTCTCGCATATGTCAACCAATCAGGGATAACAGTGGCTCATAAACAGCTGACCTAATTTCCCCGAAAAGCACCAAACAAAACCTTATTCATTTGCCGAAATATGTTTTTGATTTTCCTCCACAAAATAGTTACAGCGTATATTTTAATTATTTGTAATCTATTGTAAATGGTTATTTAGAGAGACATTTTTACCCATAGAGGGTGTCAGTGATCCTGTCCATGACAGAAGGGTATTTACATTTTGGGATATCATTTTAAATTTTAATTACAAAATAGGGGCAATATAAGATTTTGATGTGTCGATCAAAATTCTGTGATATTATATTAAATTATTACTTTTTAGTCTGATGCTAAATTGTGAGGGACTGATCTAAACTTTCAACTCTGCCTTGTTCAAAAATACGATTTTGATTGCGATAACTGTTTTGTCGTTCAGATTTAATATAACTTGTCATTCAACTAGCGGACATTCTATCCTCGGATTTGTGTTTGAAGACATTGAAACGAGTTCATTCAGTTGTTTTTGAACTTTATTGATTACCCGTACTGTATTAGTCACATATTGAGGAAATGCTTTACATCATCAGACCTCCACCATGTAACATCCTGGCAAATTTTTCTTTAGACAATTATGGGAGTCAAAGGGTACTACACATACACATGTATGTGATATGGAACACTGGTTTGTGTATCTCATCCCAGAAATGGTATGGTGGTGATGTTGTGTTGATATAGGAAGTTCTAGCAATGTGTGGACGAGCATTATATTGTTGCAAAATATGGTTTTCACAACGAAAAAAGGAACAATTTCAGTTCAATATAGTGTTGTGCCATTACTCCATTTCCGTGACTTGGGACAACATTTTGTAGATTATGGGTCCCACACTGATTAAAATTGTCGTGAGTTGTTGTCTTATAATTCAGTAGTTCAATGTGGCCACATGTAGTTTATTTCATTTTATCATGTGATTTATGAATTTCGTCTCTAGGGTCTTTTCCCACCTGGTCAAGGAGCAACCATTGGTGTAGACTTCATGATTAAAACAGTTGATGTGAATGGAGAGAAAGTTAAGGTGGGTATTTTTTTTTTATATAACCCTGTAAATTTTAAATTGTTTTCCAAATCTTAAAGGCAGAATTTTTTTTTTAATGTACTTGACCACGGACAAGTAAAATCTGTTTAAATAAAATTAATGCATGCCAAAATCAAATCATCTGAAACCTAATTGCTTCCAATGAATGCAGTTTAATTATATATTATATTATATATTATATTTATTGGATTGTTGTTTTACATCTTGTATTTACTTAATTGATTGTAACTTTTGAATTATTTATAACATAAAATCAGTAACTTCTTTCAAATGTTGGTGTCATTACATTACTTAAGCCATATTTTTTTACAGTTGCAAATCTGGGACACTGCTGGACAAGAAAGGTTCCGGTCGATCACACAGAGCTATTACAGATCTGCAAATGCCTTGATTCTAGTCTACGATATTTGTTGTCAGACATCTTTTGAAGGTCTTCCACAATGGCTTCATGAAATAGAGACATATGCTAGTAGTAAAGTGCTTACTTACCTTGTGGGTATGTAAACTCAGATCATTTTATTTTCATGCGGATATTCAAACACAGTATCTATCTTAAAGGTTTAATACTTTGTCACCAAGTCTGGTTTGTGAACATTTATAATATAAAAAACCATTTTGTTTAAAGGGTATCTGCTGAGTTTATTTTCTGATGGTAATAAACTTTTAAAAATGAGCAAATGACAATTTACTAACATTGTTTGGACAGAATATCTCTGTATTCAGTAATTTTTAGTCATTCTAATAATTTGTAAAAGTTCAAAATGGATTATATCAGTTTTGTTTTTTCTTCTTCCTGCCAAACAAAATTTGTAATACTGTAAACCGTATTAATATTGCGACATGTTATTTTCGCGAATACGCAACTTTGCAAATGACCGTTTGACTGAAAGACGTCACCTTACCAGGAAAATAATGAGTGTGTATAAATGTTGCGATTTGATGTTTGGCTGTAAAAAATGTGAAATTAATAGGCATGCAAATTTGTCCCAGTTTACAGTAATTGTGTTTTGAAATTTGAAATTAAGAGTTACAAAGGTCATGATTTGTTGGTCGTTTGGGAGTCTAATCTGCACTCAATTCAAGATAGAATAGGCAGGGTGGTGTTAGCAGAAACATCGTTTTGGCACTACTAAATTTGCGTGAACGGCAAATGGGTTACACAAGGACAGTTCCGAGCGACCCTCAGGCGAATGAAATAATCGTTCGAGCAATCTGTCCAGCATTTTTTTTTTTTTATTATTATTATTATTATTATTATGTTTTAATTTATTTAAGAATTGACCGCATTTATTTTTTGGTTCATGCAAGTATGAACCGAAAAAACTATGTGCACACTGTATGACTCCGCGTAGATAATTTTTATATGAGACACCACTTCCTCTTTATGGTGTGTACTTTTACGCATCATCTAGTTATTTTGGAAGGAATTGTCGTAGTCGTGTTTAGTTTATATTTTATGGAATATCTAAATATGGTTGCCTGAATAATCTGGCTTGTTGTACAAAAGTAGTGGATTAATTTTTTTCGGTTCATCGAGATATGAACGAAAAAAAGTTAGCACCTCTGGACCAATCAGATTGCCATAAAGTGTATAGAGGCAAAGAAAATTTAATTATTATAATATGTATGATTCTGTATAATATAATTTTCTTTTTTTTAAGGTAACAAGACTGATCAAATAATCAAGCGGGAAATTCCCACACATGTAGGCCAGCAGTTTTCTGAGAGATACGAAATGAAATATTTGGAAACTTCTGCCAAAGAGGCAGATAATGTTGAAAAACTCTTTATGGATATTGCAGTTGAATTAACAAAACAAACAAGAGAACACGAACTTCGTCCTAATAGTCTTGACGTTTTCAATAAAGGAGAGACAACATCTATATCAACAATTAATTGCTGCAAGATCTGAACCTACTGACATATCAGGAAAGCCGTGACTCTTTTATTGGATTATTGTAAATATTCGGTTCAGTGGTATCCTGTTATAGGCAACTATTCATTTCTGTCATGTTTAATTCTGTTTGAAGTGGATATATTGAATATTTATTAAGGCCTCTCTATTTGAAAATAGCAGGAGAGTAATCCTGTACTCCCCTCATATTAATTCTAGGTGAGAATCTCAAAATAAAGAGAGCTGGCCTCGTGCTTATAAAACTTTTAGAATCTAGACTCAAGACTTTAACAGCGTATTGACAGTCTGATGTCATGGTAACACCATACAGATTGCATACAGTAAAGTTTGCATTATTTAACGACGCCTCTAGAGCACATTGATTTTTTATTATCATCAGCTATTGGACATCAAACATATGATAATTCTGACATAAGTCTTTTAGAAAAACCCGCTGCCACCACATAGGCTACTCTTTCCGATAATCAGTAAGGTATCTTTTATAATGTAAAGTAAAATTTGTTTTATTTAATGATGCCCCTAGAGCACATTGATTTATTAATCTTCGGCTATTAGACGTCAAACATATGATAATTCTGACATATGTCTTTTAGAGGAAACCTGCTGCTGCCACATAGGCTACTCCTGATAAGCAGCAAGGGATCTTTCATATGCATTTTCCCATAGACAGAACAATACAGATCTTTTATATGCACTTTCCCATAGACAGGATAGTACATACCACGGCCTTTGGTATAACAGTTGTGGAACACTGGTTGAAACGGAAAAAACATCTCAGGCGAGCACTCAACCGACTGAGCTAGATCCATCCCCCCAAGTTGCATACAGATGATGTCATTAGAGTTTGATTATAGACTCTAAACGTTTTATAAGCTCGGGCCTAGTTCCAAACTTCTAAAATAATAAACAAAATTATGAAACCCTCACCAATGTGTAAGTGAGTATGAGGTGAGTCTGGGCAACTAGAGAGGCCTGTTTATTGATATCTACCTTAATTATAATGACTGATTGTTGAATTCATTTCTATTATAACAGTTTGGAAGTCTTCATTGGTGTTATTTCATAACAACTTGCATTGATTGTTATTGTTTAATATACCCTATCCTGCAATCATCCTACTCATTGGCAGTGCAAGAATATAAATGACAGATACGAGTAAAGTGAAATGTTGCCAACAGCAGGATAAACCCTGTGATATGACGATTTTTGTTTTTAACTAGTCTTTTAATCCCATACATTATGTGAAACATAATTATATTTTTATTTACAAATTTAGATATTTTATTTGATGAGACAAATTCGCTTAGTATAAAATAAATTCCTGCAGTTGATCAAATATATCTATATTCAATTATATTCAATTGGAGTATATAAAAGAAGGAGCTACTTACAAAAGTTATCCATATGTGGTAGGTTTTAGGAGTAATATTCAAATATTAAACCGATGACTGACAGTTAAAATCTGTCGAAGCAGTATTATTTGAACCCTGAAGTTAATATGTGAAACCCCATGGTGATAAAATGAATGCCCATTGGTGTCTTAATAGTATAATCTGAATGTTGTCCATTATAAAATAGTATTATTTGCAGTATTTGAACAATGTACAAATTATACAAATGGAAAATATATTTAAACTACGTTTATTCATATTTATTTAAAATGATGATTCGACTTTCTGGCAGTGTGTTCAGATGTAAAACCACTGGTTGTATCCATGGTAAGTGTGCTTGAACTGTCTGGAAATAAACATGTTAAATATTATACAGTTAAACTAGTGCTTCATACTTATATATTTCAAGCACATTTTCCATTTATCTTAATCCTTGAAGCACATGTCCTTTTGTATCCTGCTTCATGCTAATATAATATTACATATTTTATTACTTGAGATTGGATAAAGTTTTAATTTCGAAAGAAACCATCAAATGTATTTTACTTCAATCAAGTATATACTATTTTCCTAATCTTCACCATTTAATTTCTTTTATATCTTGTTGTGATACCCTTTTTGACATCCAGTAGCCAATGATTAATAAATCAATGTGCTCTAGTGGTGTCATTAAACAACACAGACTTTGTTCTGATACCCAATAGCTGATGTCTGTTTTGTGCCAGGGTGTCATCAGGGTTTTCGGGCAGCATGGCCCAGTGGTACAGTGCCTGCCTGATGCGTGGTCAGTCTAAGGTCGATACCAGTCTGCTAACTACTGGGTTTTTTTCTCATCATAATCATGCATCTGACACCAATATAAAATGTGTTGAGTGCGCCGTTAAAACAAAACAAACAAAATCATCAGGGTACTACAATAACTTATGATCATACATGCCAACCTTTACTGATCAACACCTGTAAGACTCTAGACAAAAATCAATAAGAAATCCATAACGAGCTGCAAAAGGACAGGGAACTGACGATTTTAAATTCAAGGCTACATACAAATGAAATTCGAGACTGTTTTAACAAGCACAATTTTATTAGATCCCAACAACAAAGAATGCAAACAGTACATCTGATTTGGTCGTTGACTCAGCGGAGTCAGCTGACTTCGGCTTGAAAAAGCTAGTCACTTGCTGGCATTTCAGTTTTCGCTCGTGCATCTTTGACTTCAGATGCTCGCACAGATCATAACCACCGGATTCAGCACTTTTATGTCACGACATGTGATGTGAATTTAAAGTCGCTTTCGTGCGCATGGTGTCAGGAAAAAATAGTGCAATGTGGGATAGATCATATGCGACTTACGTTAGTGCACATGTATTTATCTGCTAGGTGGCAGCTCCTTTCCAAAATGATTAAAACAAAATGGTCGTTTCCCGATTCACTAAAAGATAACGAAAATCACGAAGGATTGCCTACTTAGATGATAACGAATCATGCAAATTATTATAATAAAAAATATTAAAAAACCCTGACAATACGTGTTACCCGTAAGGATTAGTCCTACGCCTGTAAGACCGCCAAATGCCTAAAAATCCATAAGTCTTACAGGTGATCCATAAGAGTTGGCATCTATGCTTTTGATCTTGAAGGCAAACATTGTTTCAGTGCTCTTGGTAACTGACAATGTATTTTATTGTAATGATAAAAAGTTTGGAAGGTTATTAGGAGTTTAGATACAAAGGACTGGTCTGGAAATTATTACCTCTATATGAAAACTACTAGTTTGTAAAATGAATGTAATGATTATGTGCTTCATTAAAGCAACAACAACAAAGTATGCATACAATGTCCTTTAACCATATTTGTTTTAAATTTTAACATTTACTTTTATGCAAGAAATGCCATGACCATAAATGCCTAGTCAGATAACATTTTGAAATGTTTATTTGTTCAATGACAATTTAACCCTCATGCTGTCCTCGAAATTCGCGACAGCAATCAACACTGTCGACGCAAACAGCTGTTATAAAATTGATTTGCGTCAGCATTATCTGGTATACACTTTGTTAGTAATTGTACAAAATTGCCATCGAAAGATGATGCAGATTTCGAGAGTTGTAAATGAGAAATGGTAATTTATTTTATAACAGAAAGTAATAATACTCAAACGATCACAGTGCTTCATTATTGTACATATATAAGTTGGTGCTTTTTGTTTATATTAAATTCTTTGAAATTAAGTATCTTGTCTGCTAAACAAGAAGATGTATGGGGCACCAATATGTTTGTTGAAATGTACTCTCTTTGAAATGTGCAAGTCATTTACCTATTTCCTATATTTATTTGAAAAAAAATTTCCCTTCAATTTTATGTTTTGTTTTTATTATTGAAAATGTGTCATTTTAGTATAAACACATGATTTTTTTGTGTATGGTTTTAATTGGCATATTCCTTCTTTGAAATATATTCCATTTAGTGTGACATTACTGATGAACTTGTTGTTTAATTGGTGTGGATTTTTCTTTGACAAATTTTAATGATTTTAAAAACATTTTTATTGCATGTTTGATCTGATACAGATCTGTTGGAGAATTTCAGGTGGATTATCTTCATATGAACTGTTTGAGTTTCAAATTAAATAAATTATTATTGATTGGTTGACTTGAATTTAATCACGAAACAAAATCTTTATTTTTGCAGTTAAAAAAAACACCAAACAAGCAAATGATTGTAGAATGGAGTGAGGAACTAAGAATGTAAAGTTTATAATACAAATACTGTTCCATTATTGTCAATACTTTCATCTGTGCCTGTGCTTAAGTCTCAACATTTTCTTGCTATTTGTATGGTGTTGCTATGACGTTGAAGTCATCAAATATAGAAGTCTGAAAAGTTTAACATCAAGGCCATACCATACAAATAGCATGCAACAGTTGAATTTTTACTATTGTCTAGACTTTTAAGTTTTATTAACATGAACCAGATCTGCATATCTAGCAATGTATCAGAATCTCAACTTAATTTGATTTCATATTTTAACCCATTTATTGTATGTGAAAGTAGTCTGATCTCTGTTGTTTCCAATATAACAGCAAATGGCTTATAATTAATCATGTTGAAATATAGATATATAGCCTTGGGTCATTGAACAATTAATGTGTAACACCCCACTCCTCCCAAACACCCATTGCTGTAATTTCTAATGATCAAATTGTTATGATATGGTTCTATAACTGCTTATAGCTTTGATCACTTGATAATCACTTGATAATCACGTATGTTGTACAAATGTTAAAACCCACCGGCACATGTTCTGAACCATCATCATGAAATTACTGATGCAGTCTTGCTTTATGTCACACACCAAAATATATGTTATGGACAAGTTTCTCTATATATAATATACTGAGGTATTCCCTTTGTAAAGTCTTGCCACTCTTATTTTCACATATAAATGGATTTCACTTTTAATTTGATTTTGTCCCAACATATCTTTAATCTGTGATATCCAGTCAAACAAAATCCATAATTATAAACACATCAAAGTGCAATATTATAATACAGTTTGATCTTTTCAAATCTCCCTAGAATACTAATACTGTCAGTTGAGCATGTGCAGAGTATCATCAGGGATCTCACTGACCCCTGAACAGTTTCTTTTTGAAGCATGGAACTTGGACAGGAACTCTTATTTTTAAAGTTCAAATGACCCCCAAATGGAGAAAATCCAGTGAGAACACGGAGTGTATATATTTTTAATACATGTAGTTCATTGGTTGGCTACTGACATTTTGACTGCTTGATCGTAAAGTATACTGACTACTGTAAACCGTATTAATATTGCGATGCGTTTAAATTTTGCAAATGACCATTTGACCAAAATATGTCACTTAACCACAAAAATTATTTTGCAATTTTATGTTTGCCGCGAACGATGCAAATTTAATACACACACAATTTGTTCCCGGTTTATAGTAATTAGGTTTGATCAAATGCTATTCAAATATCTAACTGGTCTAAATCAGTAAACAATATAAAACTTAACAAATCCTAACTCTGGTTTTACATATCTGGGCAACTAGAGAAACATTAATGTGAAACGCTGATAATGTTGATGTTCATGAATGGTGCTTCTGACATTTGACTTTAACTATTGTGTTGCACCAAGCTAAACAAAAATTCCAAACACATTTGTGGTTTTAGCTCAAATCTTCATTCCTTTTTTTGTTTTACTGTTATTGTAAATTTATGTTTTTAATGTGAGTATTATCAGTTTTAATATGTTCAACATGTATGTTGTTTGTGTCAGTATTGTAAATTTGTTCATTTTGTGTATGAAGTAGTCATAAAGGGTTGTTCTATTCACCATGTTTTACCTGTTGTTAGTGACAATATTGATTGAGATTGAGTGTGATCTAAGTCATTTTTAAATGCACATTTCACACTGAATATAAAACAATGAACTCACCGTGTTTTATATATATATGTACATCAATATTGTCTCCCCCCCCCCCCCCCAATATTTTAACCATTTTAATTTACTCATTGAAAAAGTAAAGTTTGTTTTATTTAACAACGACTCTAGAGCACATTGATTTTTATTTAATCATCGGCTATTGGACATCAAACATATAATTCTGACATGTCTTTTAGAGGAAACCCACTGCCACCACATAGGCTACTCTTTCCAATAAGCAGCAAGGGATCTTTTATATGCATTTTCCCATAGACAGGACACTACATACTACGACCTTTGATGTACAAATCGTGGGTCACTGGTTGGAACGGAAAAAAGCCCAATTGATGGGTTCACTGAGGAGTTTTGATCCTGCGACCGCGACACCTCGGGCGAGTGCTCAACCGACTGAGCTAGATCCCGCCCCATTACTCATTGAAGGCTTTTGTCACTTCATTTAGAATTCTGCTATTTGTGTATAAACACATTTATAAATAGACATCGCTACCAGTATTCCTGTCTATTTAATCAGTACTTTTAAAATTTAATCTCTTCTGTATTATCAGAACCTCGACAAATACCCATCAACATAAACTCAGTTGATATTTTTCATATTAAAAAAACTTGTGACAATTTCTCTCTGTATAAGAAATGTTACAATAATGAGGTATAGTGTAATGTGCCTTGAAACATCTTACTGATGTCTTGTCTTCTTAAGGTTTAATGTGTTGCTAAACTATATTTATAAAATGTTTTAAAATTGTCTTAAAAACGATCTTTAAAAGCGTAAATTTAAACTACCTCGGCAAGGAAAACAACTACTATATTAGTAACCAATAAGTGCCTAATACCTCACATTTTTCTTTACAATCAGTCTGCATATTTTTGTTTTTTTAATAGAGGTTTCTAGGTTTCGTTTGATTATTTTAACGGGATATGGTACTTTTATGGGATTCCTTCTTTATCATGCGGGCGCCATAGCCCAGTAGTATAGTGCCCGCCTGATGCGCGGTCAGTCTAGGATAGATCCCCGTCAGTTAGCCACTGTGGGTTTTTCTCGAAGTAATCATGTGTCCGACGCCGATATAACCATATTTACATTTGTAAATTAAAATGTGTTGAGTGCGTCGTTAAACAAACAAAACAACTGTAACCACACAAAATTAATTGTTACATGATATACAGCACTTCAGATGTTAGAGCCTCAACTAAAACGGTATCAGTCAACCTTACAGTATACATGTAGTATTATGTACATGTATATGTAGACAGATTTAGATATGGAGATAGCTGTATCATTCTTGTTTTCCTGTTGCTTTTGTCTTTATTGGTATATATACATTTAGCTAATTTTTGAAAATGTAAAGGACTTTAAAAAATCCTGGAGAAACCCCTGAGCTTTCTGGAGCCTATTTTCACTGGTAATAGCATTGTTTAGATTAGTGCTTTTTTGCAAATATATGTTATATGTATAGTATCTAAAACTTGAAAGAGGAAACCTACTTAACTTACTTGCAGACGGTCTCCTAGGCATAAAGGGACAGGGTCTAACTCAGTTGGTCGAATGCTAATGGAGTTGTGGCAGTGGGTTTCCTCTCTCAGTATCTTTGTGGTCCTTAACTGTATGAATGACGCCCTAGGTATACACTTATAAGAAATTGAATATAAAAGATCCCTTGTTGCTTTTTGGTAGTAGCCAATATGGCAGAAGAGTGTCACATTTCTATCCATTATT
Organism: Depressigyra globulus; assembly: GCA_032274625.1. Taxonomy (NCBI): domain Eukaryota; kingdom Metazoa; phylum Mollusca; class Gastropoda; order Neomphalida; family Peltospiridae; genus Depressigyra; species Depressigyra globulus. The sequence goes on from JAUUEI010065502.1 coordinate 12,966, forward strand.
AAATATAAAATATTTTTTCAATTAAAATTATGTTGTAACAAATTTCACTTTCGTGGTCTATCAGACAAATTTGCAAAATATATTTTAACAGTGTCCAGTTGGCAATATGTACTCAATCAAAAGTGCTATGGTTTAAATTTCACAAATGAATGTTTGACCGAAAGATGTCACCTAACATGGAAAATAATGCGTGCATATAAATGTCTTGATGAAGTTTGACGCAAACGACTCGAAATTAATGCACATGCAATTTTTTCCCCAATTACAGTAATAATTAATTGATTTTAGACACAAAACAGTTTGCATAGGGTCAGTGAATATATCAACTGCTATCCAATTTCAACAATGATATGATTGGTTTTTATTGGTGGTGCATAAACTATTAACATGATTATCATTAATGTTATTTTAAATGTAAAGCAAAATCAGATGTAATATAATTGCCCATTGAGTTAAAGAAACTATTCTGGTTTTTTAAGTACATGTAAATATATAAATATGTTTTGCTTGCATGCATTTTGCTTATGAAGATAAATTTCTGATTCTGTGTTATACCATATTTTGTGTGAGTCATCGTACAAACCAGTTCTATTATTACTAGTGGGGGGGAGAAAGAAAAAGGTTTTCAGTTATATTTTCTTGTACAAACATAGAAGCCTAGAATTTGTTAAATTTAATTTTAAGAACGTCTGCATTATCTGATCATCTTATACATATCAGTTTAAATATTTAATTTTATTGTACTGATGTATACTGTGTACATTTTTAATTTGGTGTTTATGAAATATAACTGAAATATTGATGTTGCAAACATTCCTTCAGTATTACTTCTTGAGTGTTCTGCAAACGGTTTACTAGAAGTTCTTTACAGTATTGTGGAAAATAATTTAATCCCCCTTTTTTTGTGGGGGTCATTCCACTTTATTCGTCTTCAATTATTGGTTGGACTAGCCCTTGTTTAGTGCTTCCATCCATTAAATACACAAAACGACCCTTTTGGGCACATGTACTATGCACCAACTTTAAAAATAACAAATGGATATCAAAAGCAATATATTTTAAAGAAAATATTCCACCCATTTTAGTCTCAAGTAATGAGGACTTTGTGAGGGTTTTTTTGAAGACCCTAAATTGTCATTAAATTGAAACAAAACTTTTAAACATTTTGTTTGCCAGGAATACAATATATATTAGTATATATGGAAATATTAACCATATTATAAGATTTTATCTCTAGTCAAACAGAATGCAAAGCACATTCTTCTGTTTTTATGTTGTGTTTAATGTACATGTATGTTAATGTGCCAAATGTTTTTCTTTGTGGGGTTTTTTTCATGTACATATATTAAGAATTTAACTTTCAGCATTCAAAACAATAAATCAAACTGGTTCAAGTCTGATTGGTTTTGGTTGACTTGTTTTATGTATGGTATCAAGGCCAGTAGTTAAGTTAAAAGAAGGAAGAACATACGATTAATGTTCACATTCAGACGCCTTTCCGAGGCCCAAGTTCTGGCATTACCCAGCCCCTGGGTCCGTGACAGGAATGTTAAAATATATCACTATCATTTATTTGTTGTTCGGTCAACAATTAACCAATTAAAATTCATTATACTTCGTAATCAATCTTTCTTACTATTGATAACATCATTGGACTACTGTCATTACTTTAAGCCAATCGTATTGCACTTTAAGTCATTTGAGATGGAGACCTGTTTTAGTTTTCGTCGGAGAAACAGGTCAAAATATGGACCTCTACCCCCTTAAACTTTTCTCATCGGATTTGCACGATTCACAAAATCGATCCAGAGATTCTCATCCCTGCTTATTAATTAAACTACATTGCCTTAAAATTCATTTTAAAAGAAAGGTTGCAACCCAAAATCCATTGGTCTGGCATTTGCGATGAATACATGATATGGGGCTTTTCAATATCTGTCAAATATGGGTATTATGTAACATCGTTGTCTGTCCATCCATTTGTGCATGTCACTCCACCCGTAAGCATTTCTTGTTCAGGACATATCTTCCATATGAACTAACAAGATCATCAAATCTTGTTGCTTACCATAAATAGGTCACTGCAACCTACCTTTCATGGACGATTGCACAGGAAAGGAAATCTTTGTACGAGTATCATCCTATTCAACTGGAAAGGATCATCAAACTGTATGCAAGGGTGGTGTGGCACATACCATAAATAGGTTAACATGACCTACCATAACTGCACATTAATCATAATCCTTGTCCTTGGGATTTCTTCATTGTCAATCGACACAGGAGAATCAAACTGTGTACGCAAGTACAACTTGGAAAGGGATATGTCACATACCATAAATAGATCACAATGACTTACTTTTCATGGATGACTTCTCATTGGTGGAAATCATTGCCCATGGCATATTTTCCTTATGAATTGACACAGGATCATCAAACCTTGTATGCAAGTACAACTTGGAAAGACAGTGTTGCATACCATAAATAGGTCAGTGACCTACTTTTCATGGATGACTGCACATTATTTATTAGAAATCCTTGCTCTTGGCATTTCTTCATTACCTCTTATGCAAGTACAACTTGGAAAGGTTGTGCATCATGTACCATAAATAGGTCACTGTGGCCTACCTTTTATGGCAGTGTCACGTGTTGTGTACTGTAAATGGGTCACCATGACCTACCTTTCGTGGATGACTGCACACTAAAAGAAATCTTTGTCCAGGGCCTATCCTCATTATCATTATGTCGTTATCATGGTGATCATGATACATATTCAAGAGGAAACCCACTGTTTTATCCATTATAGCAACATCTTTTATATGCACTTCCTATAGACAGGGCAGGACATACCAATTACTTTTGATACACCAGCCGTGGGGCACTTATTGGAACAGAAAAAGCCCAATGGTGAGCATCCACTGATGTGGTTTGATCCTACGACCAGCACACTTGAGCGAGAGCTCTATTGCAAAATAGAATACCAATTACTGTGAGAACTTTGACCTAAACTAACCCCCAACATTATCCAAAGAAACACTATACTACTTGGGTTTCCTAATACTGCAATTTCCAGGGCTCACCATGTCAATTGCTAATTTTTATACAAAGATCTAAATTAGCCACTTTTTATTCAAAAACAAAATTCTTTATGTGTGAACCCTGAATTTCTATCTGCAAGATATAACCATAATTTACAAAATATTTAAGAATGAGTGCCTGACAAGGACAAGAGACTGACAGATGTGATAATGTGGCCAGGGAACATGCTCATACATGAATGTGTTTTCATTTGAGATGCATCAAGGGTTACTTTGAATAATGTTTCCTATTAGCTATCCAAAAATATACAATATGTTTTGACTACACCACTGGAGCACATTCATTTATTAATCATCTGTTAAAGCCGTTGTCAACATTGATGCAATACGCTAAATATAGTACACGATGTAATGTTGTTATACGCATGCGTGACTCCAAACCCGGAAGAGCGGGCAAGCACGAGTGCCGACTGCATGTAAACATTAGGAAATACATGTTATGTTACTGATAATAGCGCGATCGTTTGCGTGAATTCTATCAATAAACAATGCTCCTATGGGAGATTAACAGTGACATTCTGTATAGACATACAGGGGTGTAACTAGACTTTTGAAATGTGTACTCAAGTTAACAGAGAGATTCATATTAATATTTTATATGTTTATACATATGCTGCGGAAGCTAAAATAGCTATAAATTTACTAATTCTGTTAATTAAATGCACTTATGTTATAACAATTCAACGTGATACTTTTTTTTTAAAGATTCATACTAGTATAAAACGCAAACCCGCTTTACACACAGACTAAAAAGTCTCGCGCTTACGCGCTATGGAAGTGGGTTTGTGCTTCGTAATAGCATGCATCTCCAAAATTATCACGTTTTAATTTTTAAATGACATCTAAAAATCTCAGTTTCAGAAAAGGAGGAGCTGTTTCTCAAAGATGTCATGTTATATATGAATTTGTATATTTAATTCCTCAATATGCCATCAAACATCTGATTGCCTTGAGAGAAATAAAGTTGTTCTGTTCTGGAGGTTTATGGTACTCTTTTCACCTTAGTAGGCCTATTAATTAAAAAAACAACGATGGTTGGGGTGGGAGTGAGAATATATTTTTAAAAAGTCGGACTTGGGTAGGGTTCTTTTTTTTTCTTTTTTCTTTTTAAGACGTGTGTGTGTGTTTATATAATATACACACACACACACACACACAAGTGGCGGAACATTTTGAAGGGGGGGGGGGCAAACTGCTATTTCCTGGCATTTAACATAGAATTAGTAAATTTATAGCTGTTTTCAAAATTATTGGGGGGGGGGAGGGAGGGGGCAGGTATAATACAGTGTACCCTATCTAACTGGTTGATATTTAAAATATATATTTATCGCCACATTGACTTTAAAAAAAATCTCCACATTCATAATTATGGAGTAACATTAAAATGAAAATCGCCAAATAGTTTTTTAATTGTCATTTTTGGTAAGTTTGTTTTTACATATATAACCCATGCCATGTGTCGAGCATAGGGTTTGTACAGCTATCAATGATAAATTAAAAGTAAAAAGTAAAGTTTGTTTTATTT
>JAUUEI010066612.1:0-22203 GCA_032274625.1 Depressigyra globulus
ACAATTAATTTTGACAAAATCACAAAAGAGAAAATATTTCAATCCATCGACTCTGCTAATATGCAGTTGTTTTCTGATTTGAAAAAGGATTACTATTTGTTAAAATATAAATTGGGAAAAACACCCATGATGATGGATTTTATTGGGCACGGTTCAAGAGATCCCTATTTGTATGTAAATTATTCCAACTCCTATTATAATTTTGTTACTAAGGTTGAAAAAGTAAATGACCAGATTCTATCCGCAAAACAAGTTAAATTATTAGAACTATTTTCTAAAGAAATAAATAACTCAAAAAGAGTCGAGGAAAGCTTAATACTAAAAAAACTAATGGAATCAGACAACTTATCCATTAGCGAATTAAGGTTAGAGGTTCTAGAAAAATATAAATATCACATTTCTGATGAAACAATAAAATCTTGTGTCTCAAATTTAAATTTTGAATTTATCAGAGAGAAAAAAGATGGCAAATTAGTATGTGCAAAAGAAATTTACGATTTAGACATCCTAAGTATCCAAAATGACCTTTTTGTATTGTCTAGTACATTTGCTTCAAATTTAAATCAAGATATTTTCAAAAATTTTCTCCTAGACTCTGTCAACTATTCTATATATCAATTTGACAGACTATTTGAATCAACTAAATGGCAAAATGGATTTGTACTTTATAGAAAATATTCAAGAAAAGATGTGTTTAGAATTCTGAATGTCTCTGAAAATCCAGTCGCCCAAAATGTTGGGGGATATCTAGTAAGTCCTGACAATTCTCATTGTCCCATTTTTGTAAATTACCATAAAGAAGATGATATTTCTGAATCCACTAAATATGAGGATAAATTTGTTAATCCTAAGGAGTTTGATTGGATGTCAAAATCAAACAGAAAAATAACAAGTAATGACGTTCAATCCATTTTAGGCAAAAAAGGAAAGATTCGACTTCCATTATTTGTCAAAAAAAATAATGATGAGGGGAAAGAACTTTACTATATGGGAGAAGTGTCTCCATTGTTAGACCATGTCAAACAGACCACTATGAGTAATAATAGTGGAAAACAAATATCAGTTGTTAAAATCCGATTTAACTTAGCCTCTCCTGTTTCAGAAAGCATGTATAATTATTTAGAAAGGAAAGAAGTAGCTATAAAACTTAACACAAAAAAGAAAGCTAAGGATATAAAAATAGTATCTAAAGAAAATGAAGAAGTAATACTCCGTAATCCTATACCTCTATATGATTTTTATGCTGCTGCGGGTACATTCAGTGAAATGCAATCCGAAAAAAACTTTACATTAATTGAAGGGCCTGAGAATAGTAACCAAGATTATTTTGCTTGCCAAATTATTGGGGATTCTATGAATAGAGTTATACCTAATGGCTCTATTTGTCTTTTCAAGACATACACAGGTGGTAGTAGAAATGGTAAAATTGTTTTAGTAGAAAATATTGATATTCAAGACCAAGATTTCAATTCGGCATTTACCATCAAAACCTATTCGAGTGAAAAAACTCTTACTGATGAAGGGTGGCAGCATTCTTCAATTGTTTTGAGACCAAATTCTTTTGATGACAGCTATGAAAACATCATCATTAATGAAGAAAATGGCGCTGAAATGAGAGTAGTAGGTGAATTCATTAAAGTATTAAAAGTGTAAATCATGCAAGACAACAACTCACAAATCATCATTTGCCAAACCGAAAGTGATGAAACTAAATTAGAGGCCACATTTTTTTGAGAAAACGGTCTGGTTAACACGATAGTTTGAAGGGTAGCAGCATAACCTGAAGAGGCCTATTGTAATTGTAATAGTTCTCAGGCGCAATAAAAGTATAATACTATTGTATATTTTGTAGCACCTTAAAAAAAACAACATTCTTACCAAATAGGCTATTACTCAAAAGGCGCAGGCAGGAGGTTGAGGATTATTAGCCTCGACAGCTTTCGCAAAATCCTCCTCGGTATCAAAAGATTTGAAACCAGTAGCCACCGAACCCTTAAAACTTTGGGTCGTGTAGCCAGTAGTATTCATGTGCGCTCTGACAATGACGATTTGATCTGCTTGGATATTGACCCCAGCACCGGATCGAACAAATGGTTGTTCTTGCACATGACTATGCCCCAAAACTCGGCGATAGATTAAATCCCCAGATTCTGTTAGCACTTCCCACCAGTCTGCATATTGCTCACAGCCCAAATCGGGACTGGCAATCCCTACTTTAAAATTATAACTGCCAGCACTTCCGGTATGTGCTACAGATACAATTTTGGCTTCGATCTTATCAGCTACTACAGTATCTATTTTTTCAGGCTCTTTGCAGGAGAGGAGTATGAGTAGGATGAATATGGAAATGGAGAAGTGCTTGTAGTTCATGCTTGTAGTTTTATGTCTTTTTTTAGTTTGGTTAGTAAAGGTATGGATTTTTTTGTAAAAAAAAAAGATTATTATGCATTCCCCTTAGCGGATAAAGTAAAGGCTATCTTAATTTTAATATCAGGTGCTTGGACGGAACGGTTTCGGATGGGAAAAACTTGGATTATTATTAAGGTCAAAGAATATTGAGGAATAAATAAAACGATCAAAATTTCTTTTTTTTTGCATAAGATACCTACCTTAGTGCTTCAAAAATATGACAAAAGCTTTTTTAAGCTATACTTTTATAAATAAACGAATAATGAAAAATTTCTTTTTTCTTCTTTTCTTCCTATTTGCTATTTCAAATTGTACTATGACAGAGAGCTATGTAAGGCCCAAAACTATGCCAGTGGTATTAACGGAACTAATAAGCGTTTCACCGACTTCTGCAGAAGTTGGAGGACTTATTGAATTTGATGGTGGTTCTAGCATATGGGAAAGTGGAGTCGTATGGAGTACATCTCCCAATGTAACATTCTCAGATGAAGTGTTTGATATTTCTGCTGGGCAAGGCCATTTTTCTGCAAATTTGACTAACCTTGATGAGCATGTAACAATTTATTATAAAGCTTTTGCTGGAAATGCTGACGGAATTAGTCTAGGAAATGAATTATCCTTTACTACAGGTTCTTTTGAGCCTGATATTCCTTGTAGTCCTGTAAAAAACACTTTTAATTTTAATAATACAGAGTGGAACATCACGAATGTAAAAACGCAAGATTGGGGTAATAATGGAGATTATGCTATTGTTGGGAAAACAGGCTATGCACCCAAAATTCAAATTGAATTTGATGATGAGGCGCCAAATTCTGGTGAGTATATAACAGGTTTGGACTGTTATGTCATTATTTGGTCAGGAGGGACTGCAAATTGGATTTTCTTTGCAGAAAAGGGTAAGAAGGTCTATGTCAAAAAACTTGGCAAGGATAGATATAATATCTCTTTCTGTGAGATTCACTTTAGTTCTAATGCGACTACTTTTGAATTCGATACGGAATGCAATATCACAACGGACTAGAAAGGGATATAACCAATGCCTATTGTTGGCCTAAAAATATTGTATTCAAAAATACGGTAATTCTCTACCTCTAAGTACTTTTTTGAGAAATGCATGGCCACACCAATATTCAGGTAGAGCCCGTTTCCAATTAAAATGTTTTTGCCTACGTCTAATCCAAGATAAGGAATGTTCCTATTATTCTCCTTTAAGTGCTCTGGCATTCCCTTAGCAATCACATAGCTCTTAATCCTATTGGTACCAAGACTAATGGTCATATAACTTCCGATGGGAGCCATCTTGCCCTTAAAATACGTATATCTTAAAGCCATCTCTGTACTCTCTATATTACCGCTAGATTCTATTTGTTCATAGTAAGTGGAGTCTGCATTAGGCCAGGCAATATCTCTTTCATAAACGCCATATTTTCCGAAATGAATCCCAAGCCCAATAGATGATTTAACGGAGAAGGTGTAATTTAATAGTAACCGATGTTTAATATTAATAAAATTTGATTTTCTGTTCTTTTTTGTTGCATTATATCGAGGAATTGAAGGGTAGTCTTTGGAGCCTTCTATGACATAACTACCGGCATCCGTTTCCAGTTTGGAGTCGTCGATATAATTTTGCAACCAAGGATTGCCAAAGGTAGGTGCGTATTGTATGTCAAATTTCTTTCCAAAATATCCAACCTGAGCAAATGAAAAAAGAGGTAAGAAAAGGAAAGCTAATAGTAAAGAAGTGATTGTTTTTTTCATCTAATTTTTTTTCTTCTTGGCTTTTAATTTATAAAGCAGATTGTATGTATTTAAGTCAAGCAATGCGGTGATATCTTTTTGCTTATACGGTACAAAAGATTTATATAAAATTCGATTATCCTCAATATCAAAGACAAGCGAATACTGAAACCCTTGATAAGTGCCAAACATGCGCTTGTAACCTCTAGTGGTAAAAGGAGGTATTGATAATAAGATAGACATTGGATAGGATAGGGCAGTAGGCTTTTTTCTTATAGAGAAGTTACCTGTCATGACAATTGAAGACGTTTTGTACTTTTCTACTAACGGCTGGACACGGTTATAACTACTCACAATCATGTACATATTATGCGAAAGCAATTCCTCCTCAAAGTTTGTAAGAAGTGTCAAATCATTAAAACTTTCGGTTTCTTTATTTGATTTAAAACTATGTCCATCGATTACCTTTACCCTTAATTTTACTTTCTTTGCATTGCGTTTAATAACTTTGACAAACTCTTTTTGCCGGTCTTCAGAGTAGATGTGTTTCAGCTCATAGTTGGAGCGTCTTTTACGGTTTACTCTATAGTAGACTGGATTGATAAAAACAGCTTTATTAATTCCAAGAGCAATTTTCTTCTTCTTTTTCTTTGGGTTTTCTTTCTCCTCTTCAATCTTCTTTTTATATCGAGCACCGTCTTTTAGCATCTTTTTAAACTTCTCGTCGGAGCTGATATTGGCGAAAGCTAACAGCGCAAAATCTTCTTCTGGTTTAGCATTAGCAATTTTACTTTTAGCAAAATAGCCACGAGGTTTTTCAAGACCATAGATGACCATATCTTCTACTTGATCCTGGAGTGCTAGTGACATTCCTTTGTCTTCAGGATAAGCCTTATGGTAGTCCCAACAGTATCTGGATGCAACTAAATTAATATTGGCGATATCTTTACTAAGTTCTTCAATGACGTGATATACTTGGCTAACCTGCCCTTGTGTATCGTGGTAATCCTTGATGATATCTCTTTCTGCATTTAAATATTGCGCAAGCCCATATAATGCATAGGCCTTGGTCTTTTTTAAAAACCGATTTTCTGGATACTTTTGGAGTAAGATACTGCTATAGTAAATCGCATCTTGATATTGTATTTCTTGTAACAAAATATCACAAAGTTCAAATTGAGCGGTCGTCTTTGCCTGTTGAAATAATTGCTTGGATACAATAAAATTCTCACCTGTTTTTTGGGAAGAAGTTAGTAGTTTTTTTGCTTTCTCTCGGCGTTTGTCAATCCCCGGGTGTGTACTATATTTATCATCTTCCATCGGTGTAGGTGCTTTAAGAGTAGCTAAAAAATATTCTTGTGGAAGCGTTAAATTATCCAGATTTAAAAAAGAAGGATTTATGGAATCATTGTTGAGCGGTAGATGAGCGAATTCTAGAATATCAAAAACATCTAGCATCGCGTTGGGATTGTAATTAGTTTTTAAAAACCGCTTGCCACCTAGCAGATCTGCCTCCTCCTCATTCTTCTTAGAGTAGTTACTCTTTTTGATGAGCAGGTCATACGATTTGGAGTCGTTGTACACAAATTTCTTTTTTCTCCTTTTGCCCTTTCTGTTAATTTTATCGAAGGTCACAGCAGAGTTCAAACTATGCTTCTCCGTGTAGTGAGCTATCTCATGTGATAGAATAAAAGCCAATTCTGATTCTGAATTTAATTTCGATAATAAACCTAAAGTAAAGAAAATAGCTCCACGATCAGTGGCAAAAGCATTGGCGGTAGAAGATCTTATCGTGTAAAACCTTAACTTCTTTCGCAGTGATGGATCCTCCTTTAATAGTTCGTCGGCAACAGAATTAATGTAGTTGGTAATTGCTTCATCCGAGAAAAGTATAGTCCCACTATGTAATAGTTCGTCGATGACAAAAGAACTCTCCAAATAAAACTTATCTTTTACCTTTTGTGTTCGACGGCTATCTTTTTTAGATATAGCTTCCTTTCTCTGTTTGTACTTTTGGCTTGAAGAGGACAACATGTCTTTTGGGATTTTACCCGTATTTTTTAGTACGACATAATCCGTTGAGAAGTCTTGCGAAAATAATAAAGATGTGCTAAATGTAAGTGCCAGTAGAAAGAAATAACGAAATGCCATATTGATATATTAGTTTGGACACAAAGATAGCAAATTCAGATATAAACACGCATAATTTTAATTATTTGTTCTAGTTTTATGAATTTTTGGAGGAGTTTGGTGAAAGACGTATGATATAAGACTGATTTATAATTTTCTAAATTCTACATGAAGTAGCTACGAATTTCGACCAATAGAATCGTCAGAAAGTAGATTTTGGGAGAACTCAATTTAATTTACCAGGGAAGATTAAGTCAAATTCAGGGATTTCGACCCAGAAGCTTTCTGCATCATCTTTTTCCATCAGATAAGACCCTGCCATGGTCCCGATAGCAGAATGGACTTGTGCCCAAGAGCTGTATTCATGTGATTGACCTGGGAGGATGATTGGGCTTTTGCCGATGACGCCATCCCCTTGCACTAAACTGATGCGTCCACTGGCGTCAAAGATGCGCCATTTACGTTTGAGTAATCTAACTGGAAAGTTGTTCTTATTGGTGATGACTACGTGATAACTGAAGACATACTTCTCCATCTTAACATTTGACTCATTTGTTTCAAATGCAGGTTGAACACTGATTTCTATACCTTCTGTAATCGATAATGACATACCCTTCGTTGTTTATAGGGCAATTATAAAGGTAATTTTAGATTAAAAAAAGCTTTTACAATTGTTTTTGCATTTATTAGTGCTTTTTCTAATATGTCATTGATGAGTGTGATATCAAAATGATCTTCAAAAGAGAGCTCAAAAGCAGCTTTTTTGATTCTTTTATCAATGGTTTTGGAGTCTTCGGTATGTCGATGTTCGAGGCGTTTCCGCAAAACCTCAATACTCGGTGGCTTGATGAAAATCGTCATGCAATTTTCTTTAAAAGCTTTTTTGAGGTTGACAGCTCCTTTTACATCAATATCGAAGACGACTACTTTTCCAAGTGCTTGCACCCGTTCGACTTCAGACTTTAAAGTGCCATAAAACATATTCGGATAGACCTCTTCCCACTCGACAAAAGCACCTGCTTCGACCTGCTCCTTAAATTCTTTTTCCGAAAGGAAGAAATAATCGTGACCATGGACCTCATTGGGCCGTTTCTTCCGAGTCGTTGCCGAAACAGAAAATGCCAATTCTGGAAAATATTCCATCAAGTGCCGAACAATGGTCGTTTTGCCAGCGCCCGAAGGAGCCGTCACCGCTATCGTTTTATTGTCAATACTCATAAGCAGATTCTTTCAATGCACTCATTCCTAATTCCTAAATTCATAAAGTATTCAAGACTTGTTCCTTAATTTTCTCTAATTCCTCCTTCATTTTGACGACTAGCACCTGTATATCGGACGAATTTGCTTTAGCGCCGAGGGTATTGATTTCACGCCCCATTTCTTGCGAAATAAAAGCTAGGACACGCCCCTTACGGTGAAAATCTTTCGCTTCAAGTTTTTCCATAAAATGTTGACAATGCTTACCCAAACGAGTTTTTTCTTCCGAAATGTCTATTTTGTCAAGAAAGTAAAGAATTTCTTGCTCAAAGCGATTGGCGTCGATATTTTCAGAACCCAGATGCTCATTGAGTAATTTAGTCAATCTCGTTTTTTGCTTGTCTATTCGCCCTTGTTCATATTGTTCGACATCCCCAAGCGCCGTTTTGATTTTGAGCACACTTTCTGCAAAGTCTTTATAAATGCTATTGCCTTCATTTTTCCGAAAGGACAATAAGCGTTCTTTAGCTTTCGCAAAAGCTAACTGAATATCCGCCCAATCTTCATCCGAAATCCCCCCGTTAGAGGAGTCCACTACAGCAGGGATTCTCAAAATAGCTTGAAGCATATCTTGATTCTCCATGCCTAATTCGGTCGTTAAACTCTTTAAAACTTGGTGGTATTGCTTGAAAAGAGGCTCGTTGATGGAGTGTTCGGCGCTATCATCTGTTTTTTTGACTTCGATGATGACGTCGATTTTACCTCTTTGTAGGGATTCTGTAATCATTTTCCGCAAGGCCATTTCCTTCTCGCCTAAGCGGAGGGAGGAGCGGACTCTGATGTCTATTCCTTTGGAATTGAGGGATTTAAGTTCGAGGGAGATGGTTTTGTCGGCAGTTTTGTGTTCATATCGACCAAAACCAGTCATGGAAAAAAGCATAACGGATTGCGTTAAAAAGAAGCGAATAAAACTCCAGCCCTAAAAAGATGGAGACCTGTCTGAAGAGCAGGCAGTCGGCAAAGTTAAAAGTTTATGGATAAGTAGGCTTTAAATGGGTAACCTTTTTTGTGAAAAGGACGTAAATCTTTGCAATTGTGAACTTTATGAATAATTTTTTTTGAATTGTTAAAATTATTTTTTACCTTTGCCAGCCTAAGGAGGGAATGATTTGAGTTCTGAAAATTTGTTTTTTGAACCATAATTTACCTTTTTAGCCGAAATGTTTGACCATTTGAAAAGTTTTAGTGGTCAAAACAGAAAGAAAGCATTGTTTTAAGTGGTGGTCAGAGAATTACTTGGATTTCTTTTGAAAGAATCCGTTTAGGTCTTTCTTTATTCCTAAAAAAAAGCGACCTTTGCACTCCGCTAGAAAACAAATAGCATTTGTTTGATAACTGATTAAAAATCAATTAGTAATGAGAAAAGCAGACCTTATTGCATCCATCTCTGAAAAAACTGGCGTCGCGAAAGTAGATGTTCTAGTAACATTAGAAAGCTTTTTCGACGAAGTGAAAGACACTTTAGAAGGTGGAGAGAATATCTACATCCGTGGTTTTGGTTCTTTTGTCATTAAAAAGAGAGCCAAAAAAATTGGTAGGAACATTAAGAAAGGAAAGTCAATTGTCATACCTGAACATTACATCCCTTCTTTTAAGCCTGCAAAGATTTTTGTAGAAGGTGTGCGCCAGAAAGTACATTCATTACCTGAAAAATAATCAGAACAAACTAAAGCAAATTGGATTCTCTAGCGTTAATTCAATTCTTTTAATCAAAATACAGTTTTTATGCCAAGTGGTAAGAAGAGAAAACGTCATAAAATAGCGACTCACAAACGAAAAAAAAGACTCCGTAAGAATCGCCATAAGACAAAGAAATAATATTTTTTATCTCAGCAGAGATAAAAGAGTGGCTTGACCCAAGACACCTCTTGGTGAGTTGGAAGCAAAAGAATAAGATCATTATGATCAAGAAAGAATATCAAATATAGATATTCTCATAGATAGAAAGTCCTTTCCTGGATGCTTTGGCATTCCGTTAGCTTTATTCCCTAAGTGGATTAAGCAGACCCATTTGAAAAGATATTTGGACTTTCCTTCTTTCCACGATGCCTAGTTACTTAGGAGTCAGTCACTCTTCTTTTATATAGATAGCTTGTAGAAGCACCTTTAATACCCTAATCTTGTGCGCAGGATTAGCCTTTTTTGCTATAAATCTATGTCTAGATTTTGGTATCTATATCTCTGCCCTAAATAATGTGGAAGATGATTAACAAAGAGTTAGTGATTAAATCGTCACCCACCGAAGTGGAAATAGCATTCTTGGAAGACTCCAAATTAGTGGAGATTCATCGCCAAAAATCTAATAACAACTTCATGGTGGGCGATATCTTTTTGGGCAGAGTGTCCAAAACAGTGTCTGGCCTTAATGCCGCTTTTGTCGATATAGGACATAAAAAAGAAGCGTTCTTGCATTATAGCGACCTCGGTCCTAAATTGAATTCACTCAAAAAATTTACTAGAACCTCCATCGGAGGCGATCGGACAGAAGCCAATCTAAGAGGATTTGAAATCGAAGCTGATATTATCAAAACAGGTAAAGTCTCTCAAGTCCTAAAGAATAGAGAACCTATTTTAGTCCAGATACTCAAAGAACCTATTTCTACTAAAGGACCTAGATTGACTAGCGAAATTACCATTCCTGGACGGTATATGGTGCTGACTTTGTTCAACTCTACTGTCGCTGTCTCTAAAAAAATATCGAATCAAGAGGAACGAAAACGACTACACTTGTTGATGGAAAGTATCAAGCCAGATAACTTTGGGGTGATTATCCGTACCGCAGCTGAAGGCAAGAAAGTCGCTGACCTGCATGATGAAATGAGCCAACTCGTCGAGAAATGGGAAAAAATACATGCACAACTCAAAAATGCAGAACCGCCAACTAAGCTCTTAAGCGAATTGGATAAACCTATTAGTTTGCTGAGAGATCTATTGACTGATTCTTTCAACAAAATAGTCGTAAACGACCAAGCTTTGCACGATAATATCAAAACATTCATGCAAGGTGTCGTCCCCGATAAGTTGGGTATCCTCAAAATGTATAAGGGAAAACGCCCGATCTTCGAAACTTTTGGGGTCAATAGACAAATCAAAGCTTCTTTCGGAAAAACAGCTACCATGAAAAGTGGGGCCTACATCGTTATAGAAAGCACAGAGGCAATGCACGTCGTAGATGTTAATAGTGGTCCCAAAATGGGCAAAAAGGATCAGGCTCAAGCAGTCTATTCGGTTAACCTAGAAGCTGCTAAAGAAATTGCTCGACAACTGAGATTAAGGGATATCGGCGGGTTGATTGTGGTCGATTTTATTGATATGAGGGATGCCAAACACCGTAAAGACTTGTACCACAAGATGATCGACTTCATGAAGACGGATAGAGCTCAACACACCATCCTCTCCTTGAGCAAGTTTGGTTTGATGCAAATCACTCGTCAACGTACTCGTCCAGCAGTCACGATCAATACTTCTGAGCATTGTCCAGTCTGCGCAGGCACCGGAAAAGTAAATGCTTCCGTCTTATTGATGGATGAAATAGAAAGAGATATCGATTTCTTGTTTGAATCGAGACCTACCGGCAAAATCTCTTTGCGGGTACACCCATTTGTCCACGCCTTCATCAAAAAAGGCTTGCCCAATACCCAGATGAAGTGGTATATGAGATATAATAAATGGATAAAAGTAACGCCAGAACCTGATTATCATCTGCTTGAATACCATTTTTATGATGAGAATATGGATGAGATTCGGATGAAATAGTTGGCGCTCCTTGTCGCTAGTTTAGGACGCTTCCTTCGTCTTGGTTAGCTCAATCTACCTGTTTAGTCTAGGACTTCAAAATGTGGGCAATTGCATTTTTTGGAACGGCAAGAGCTCATAGTCGTGACAGCTACGGTCGCAATAAGGACGAAGAGAATAAAGAATTTTTTACGCATGATTTTATGATTTGGTGTAAAACGAAGTTTTATTTGATTTTAATGTGCTTATGAGAAAAAAAAATCTCAATTTGCGAAGCCAAATAAATTGAGCTTTACAAGATAACGCCAAATGAAGATAATCGTTGCACCATTGAACTGGGGAATTGGGCATGCTACTCGCATGATTCCGGTTATTGCTTTTTTGCGGAAGCATGGAGCTATCGTTCATTTGGCTTCTGATGGAGAGGCTTTGGCTGTGCTTCGGGATGCTTTTCCTGATTTGGATTGGACCGCATTACCTTCTTATAATATTCAATATAAGCACAAAAAATTATTCAAGAACAGTGTTCACCTTGCGGCAAATATGCTTCGAACGATTCCTAAAGAGCAGAAAGCAATTAGCGCATTGGTTACAGCCATTCAGGCAGATGTGATTATTTCTGACAATCGTTTTGGCTGTTATGCTGACAATATTAAAAATATATTTGTTACGCATCAATTGCAAATTTTGGCAGGAGCCCTTGCGAGCAAAAGTGCGAATGTAGTCAATCGACACTTGATGAAAAATTTTCAGGAAATTTGGGTGCCAGATATGCCGGAAGAGCCTAGCCTTGCGGGAAAATTATCCCATGTGGATCGAAAGGTGACCTATATTGGCGGACTTTCGAGGTTCGAAAAATTGAATAAAACACCTAAAAATATTGATGTTTTGGCGATTTTGTCGGGGCCAGAACCACAACGTACTTACTTGGAGCAACAATTATTAGCGGAATTTGAAGCCTCCAATCTAAAGACGGTTTTGGTAAGAGGTAAACCCTTGGCTAATAGTCCCGCTGGACAAAAAGGACAAATAATTGATTTTACATCGTCGGCAGAATTATTAGAATTGATCGCTTCAAGTCGTGTAATTATTACTCGTTCGGGGTACAGTACCCTTATGGATTTTGCTGCTTTGGGTTTGTTCAACCAACTAGATACACAGCTAATTTTTATTCCGACCCCAGGTCAACCCGAGCAGATTTACCTTGCGTAAAGAATGCAAAATTGGGGGTTAGTGCATACTGTGGGACAGGATGATTTTAATTTAAGTAATGCGATGAAAGCCTGTACAAAATTAACCGCTATTTTTGATTTTGCTGGAAAGGACTATTTATCCCCTGTTTTAGAAGATTTATTGAATTTAGGATAAGTCGGCTGTTTTCCTAATTACGTTAAATACGGGGTGAGATTTTATATTAAAAGCTATTATGCTTATATTTGTGAAAATAAAAATAACCTAATGAATAAATCTTACTTCTTCTCCCCAATCAAAATTACTTTTTTTGCAATCTTCGGAGCCGCTATTATATTTTTTACTTCTGGCTATGTGAGTAAGCCACCCACAGGAAAAACAGGCGCGCCCAATGAGGGCACTTGTACGGATTGTCATATGCAGGAATCCACGACTATAAATGGAGAAATCCTCCTTTCTGGATTGCCAGATAAGATTATTCCTGGAACGGCTTATGACTTAACAGTAACAGTCAAAAAAACAGCAGGAGAACCTGTTTATGCAGGATTCGAATTGACAGCTTTAGATAGCGAAGATAACAAGTCAGGAACTTTTGATCTAGCCAGTTCAACGACAGCTAATATTCAACAAACAAGTCTGCGAGATTATATCCGTCACGATCAAGCATTAAATTTTGATAGTGGGACAGAAGTGGCTTGGATGTTCAAATGGACAGCTCCTAGTGATGGTTCGTTGGCCAAGTTCTTTGCAGCAGCAGTTTTAGCGGATAAGAAAAATGGGAATAAAGATGATAAAGTAGTCGTTTTCACAGAGGAAGTTCCCATGGAAGCTACTAGTTCAGCAAAAGAGATTCTCTTTAATCAACAGGTTGTGCTTTCGCCAAATCCAACTTCCGATATTTTTAATATTAAGTTGGAGGGAAGAAATGAATTGTCAATTAAGGTGGCTATTTCAGACATGACCGGTCGCGTTATTTCAACACAAAAAATTAGTGCTAACGAATCTATCAATGTATCAGATATCCCAAATGGAGTCTACCCAGTCCGTATCGAAGTGGGGAATTTAGTGGGTAGCAAATTGCTATTTGTAAAACACTAAAAATGGTAATCTGATTTCAAAGAATAGCCGTATATATGTTGTTGGTTATTTTGAATAGAACACAAAATAAAAAATCTCAATCCTAGTTTAATTAAAAAATAAACAAATGAAAAAATTATTCCTTCTTGGGTTATTAATCGCCACTATTGCTTCTTGCTCGAATGTAGAGCTTTATGAAAAGATGACTGGAGACTGGGCTTGTGCAAGTTGGGTCAATCAATCTACTGGTGAGGATATGTGCCAAGACAATGTTGAGTTTAACTTCGCTGCGGATAAAACTTATTCATCTAGATTTAATTCAGTCAAAGAAACCGGTACTTTTAAGATTGCGGACTTTGTATTGTACGTAACCCCTAAAGGAAAATCGGAGTTTGGTGTTAAGGTTCAACGGGTAGATCAAGACACACTCGTTTTGCTAATGAATAGAAGCGGAACACAAGAACTTTTGACACTCTATAAGAAATAGAAAATCCCTATTGTTTCTATTGACAATCCAATGAAGTGGGAATCTAATCCCTAACTCATAAAAAAGCTTTAGAACCTGGCGATTGAAACCGCCGTCCAAAAACAATAGTAACCTACCGTTATTTCTAATACCTCATTGGGAAGCCGAACTTTCTCTCTTGCTCATTGCTTTTAAAAAAAAGAGTTGCATATTACAGAAAAAACAAATAGCCCAATCCCAACACCATCACCAATTTAATTAATTGACTGCTCCGGTGTAGGTTTGTAGGACTTAGGTTTTGCGCGCTTTCCCAAAGGATGAAGAGGGTCAATCCTAGGACGAAAAAGAGATAAGAAAAATCAACCCATTGTTCTGTTTTAAATAAAAATACTAAGTAATAAATAATTAGTCCAGCAACACTCATTCCCAATCCCAAAGCGACTTTTTGCGCAAGCGAAACACCATGTATAACGGGCAATGTCTGTGCGCCATGTGCATGATCACCGGTTACATCTTCCATGTCTTTAATTACTTCTCGCCATACGGTAGTCAAGAAAGCCATTACGGCATAACTGACAAATATATTTTTAATAAAAGAAGCATGTAAAGTAGATTTTTCCGAAAGGGAATAAAAACCAAGCCGCTCTGCATATAAGATAATACCTGGCACAAAAGCGCAGTACGCTGCAACCACTAAATTGCCAATAATAAAACTCTTTTTGAAATATTTGGCATAAGCCCAAAGTAATAGCGTAGCAAATGGATAAATTAACAATTGCTTAAAATCTTGAATCTGCCAAGCCAAATAAAGCGCGATTGAAAATCCTAAAAGTACGACCAACCAATAAAATTGAAAAGCAGATTTTTGATTGATTGTTTTGCCGACAATAACTTTCTCTGGTTTGTTGATTAAATCAATTTCACTATCGTAAATATCATTAATAATATATCCAGCAGCAGCAATAAAAATGGTCGTTAATATCAATAAGGAAAAAGACCCTGTTGTTAGGTCTCGAAAGGGTAGGAGCCTATAGAGGATGGCACCCAAAAGAATTTGTGTGAAAGCAACCACCAATAAATTGGGAAATCGAGTCAGCCGAATGATAGCACGAGTCTTCACAATGGATGCTTAATCATCAAAATGGCCGACCGAGAAAGTAGGCCATGTTCCTTGAACCTTCATCACCTTTTCGATGACATCACGAACACAGCCGGCTCCACCATTCAAGGGAGAAATGTATTGAGAGATTTTGATGACTTCTCTTGCAGCATCTGCGGGGCAAGTGGGTAGTCCAATCCGTTTCATAACCGCAATATCTGGCAAGTCATCGCCCATATACAACACTTGTGCTTCATCCAATTGATGCTTGCTCAATACCTCTTCGTAACTAGCCATCTTATCTTGAATGCCCCAATATATTTCTTTGACTCCTAGGCCTTTTAGCCTTTTGACGACACCTTGCGAAGTACCACCTGTGATGATAATCACCTGATAACCAGCGTTTAAAGCCATTTTTACCGCAAGGCCATCCCGGACATTCATGACTCGAATCATGCTGCCATCTTCCATAATCGTCAAACGACTATCCGTAAAAACACCATCCACATCAAAAATAAAAGTCTTGATAAAGCCAAAAGGCTCCAATAGATTAATCATACTTGTTGTATTTATTGCTCTACAAAGGTAGGTTTTTTTATGAAGATAACAGAAAGCGTAAATGCCGAATAACTAACAAATCCAATAATTATACGTTACTTTGTGGATTATACATCAAAAAGAAATATGGAATTTTCAGCATTTGGATTAGACGAAGGAATTTTAGAGGCAATAGGATACATGGGCTTCGTCAATGCAACCCCCATTCAAGAAAAAGCAATCCCCAAAATATTAAAGGGACGTGACATCATCGCAGCTGCCCAAACGGGTACGGGCAAAACGGCTGCTTTTATACTGCCTATTTTGCATAAGCTTACGCAAAAACATAATGGCAAAATCAATACATTAGTGCTAGCACCAACACGCGAACTAGCCATTCAGATAGATAATCAGATTCAAGCTTTTACTTACTTCACGGATATTAATTCTATCGCGATTTATGGAGGTAGTGGTGGTAGTGATTTTTCGCAAGAGAAAAAAGCGCTGACCGATGGAGCAGATATTATCGTAGCCACTCCAGGAAAATTACTCTCGCATTTGAAATTGGGTTATGTGAAATTTGGGGATGTGAAGCATGTGATTTTGGATGAGGCGGATAGGATGTTGGACATTGGGTTTTATGATGATATCGTTCGGATTATTAGTCATACGCCGAAGTCTAGGCAGACCTTGTTGTTCAGTGCGACGATGCCCCCCAAAATAAAGAAATTATCCCAAGAGATATTGAATGATCCTGTGTTGATTTCAATCGCTTTATCAAAACCTGCGGCAGGAGTCACTCAAGAGATTTACAAAGCCAATGAGAGCCAAAAGACGCCATTGATAGACCATATTATCAAGAAGAATCCCGAATATAGACGGATAATCGTTTTTAGTTCGACGAAGAAGAAGGTGAGTTCGATTGTGCGAGGCTTGCGCCAAAAAGGTCACCAAGTGGAAGGTGTTTCTTCTAATTTGGAGCAATCCGAAAGAGAGGCAGTTGTCAATCGTTTCAGGTCTTTGCAGACTCGAATAGTTGTTGCAACGGATGTATTGGCAAGGGGAATTGACATTAAAGCTATAGACTTGGTTATCAATTTCGATGTGCCGAACGATGCTGAAAGTTATGTCCACAGAATCGGACGAACGGCTCGTGCAGAGACTAAAGGATTGGCGGTTACATTGGTCACAAGAGCGGACTTTCAGAAGTTTACACAGATTGAAAAATTAATTGAGCGTAGATTTGAATTTACAGAATTACCAAAGCATATCGCAGAAATAAAGGAAGAACGTAGAAGGGACGATAGAAGGTCTGGTGGTCGTGGACACAGAAGTAATTCTAATCGGAACCGTAGCGGAGGTAATCGAAATAATAGAAACTCCAATAGGAGCAAGCACTCCAACTCTAATAAGCCGAAACAAGACTAGGTTGCCTGTGGAATCCGACCATTTAAAGCACTTTACTATGAATTGGGTATTTGGACAATTGGTTCTCCTAGTTCTGCTTCTAACTTGGCGAGCGATTTTAGCGTAAAGTTATGTTCCCCATTGAGCCATTTACTAATTTCAGAAGGCTTCTTGCCCATGCCTTCTGCCAATTCCTTTTTTGTAATCCCTTTCTTTTCAATCAACTCATGTACTTTGACGACAATGCCAGCATGCATTTTGACAAAGATTCTCACCTCTGCCGGAGTGTTATCTAGTATTCTTAGTGCGATCTTACTTCTCATGATTCGTAGATTAAAGGATTATTTCCGTTGAATGATCCAACGGTAGCAGCGTGCGTTTGTTTTCATCAATTATTATATCACCACTAGAAATGGCATCATTAATTTTCCGTGCAAACTGACAAGCTTCTTGCCATTGCAGCTGTAAATGTTCCAAGCAGATCCAAAGCAAGAATCAAAAAAAAAAGGTGAAAAATCCAAAAATAATTACCCAAGAAATAGTTGGCAAATCAGCTAATTTTCGTATCTTCGCAGTTGGTTCGGTTGTATCTTTTATGAAGCTGCCGATTACCCTTCAAATAAAGAACATATATGTCAGACGAAGAGAAAAAACAGAATTATAATGCCAGTAATATTACGGCATTGGAAGGTCTTGAGGCGGTTAGAAAACGCCCAGGAATGTATATCGGAACCACCGATATTGATGGACTCCATCACTTAGTTTATGAAGTAGTTGATAACTCGATCGATGAGCACCTTGCAGGGCATTGCTCTGCTATTGATGTAGTTATACATAAAGATAATTCATTGTCTGTTTCAGATAATGGTCGAGGTATTCCAACAGGATGGCATGAAAAATTGCAAAAATCCGCATTGGAAGTTGTGATGACCGTGTTGCACGCCGGTGGTAAATTTGACAAAGACACCTATAAAGTATCGGGCGGATTGCACGGTGTGGGTGTGAGTTGTGTAAACGCACTATCTAGTCATTTATCGGTGGAGGTTCATCGAGATGGTAAACACTTTCAGCAAGAGTACAGCGAAGGAAAGCCGCTTTATCCAGTCAAAGAGATTGGCAAGTCAGATAAAACAGGCACGAAAGTTACTTTTCAGGCGGATATGTCTATCATGGAGACCAATGAGTTTCAATATGACGTGTTGGCTCTTAGATTAAGAGAACAATCATTTTTGAATAGTGGCTTGCGTATTTCGATTACGGACGAGCGTACTATTATAGATGGTAAACCTAGGCATGAGGATTTTTATTCTGAAGGAGGATTGAGTGAATTTGTTACTTATCTTGACGAAGGAAAAACCATTATTACAGCTAAGCCAATCCATATAAAAGGAAAAGAAGATAATGTGGAGGTCGAAGTAGCCATGGAATATACAACCGCTTATACAGAGAATTTTCACTCGTATGTTAATAATATCAACACGAAAAAAGGCGGGACACACGTCAATGGTTTTCGTAGAGCATTGACCCGAGTATTCAAGAATTATGGAGAGGACAATGGCTATTTTAAGAAATTAAAATTTAAGGTTTCTGGTGAAGATTTTGCGGAAGGACTGACTGCTATTATTTCTGTCAAAGTACCCGAACCACAGTTTAAAGGACAGACCAAAGAAGAATTAGGAAACTCTGAAGTTGTGGGAATCACTTCTCGTGCAGTCAGTGAAACGTTGAGCTATTATCTAGAAGAAAATAAAGAAGAGGCAAAACGGATTATTCAGAAAGTGATAATTGCTGCAACGGCTCGTCATGCCGCTCGTAAAGCTAGAGAATTAGTCCAGCGTAAGAATGTATTGACGGGAAGTGGTTTGCCCGGTAAACTTTCTGATTGTTCTTCCAAGAATGCTGAAGAATGTGAGATATACCTTGTAGAGGGAGATTCAGCAGGTGGAACGGCCAAGCAAGGTCGGGATAGAATGTTTCAAGCGATTATGCCCTTGCGGGGAAAAATCCTTAACGTGGAGAAAGCCATGGAGCATAAGATTTATGAGAATGAGGAAATCAAAAATATGTTTACTGCTCTGGGTGTAAGCATAGAAGAAAAGGAAGGTCAACGAGTTTTGAATATGGACAAGCTTCGTTACCATAAGACAATTATTATGTGTGATGCCGATGTCGATGGTAGTCACATTGAAACACTATTATTGACTTTCTTCTTCCGCTATATGAAGCCCTTGATTGAAAATGGCTATTTGTATATTGCTGCACCTCCATTGTATCGGGTGTCTAAAGGAAAGCAATTTCAATATTGCTGGAATGAAGATGAACGTAAAGAAGCTGTAGAGCGACTAGGAAAAGGAAAAGATGATAGCGTAAAAATACAGCGTTATAAGGGTCTTGGAGAAATGAATGCGAACCAACTTTGGGAAACTACAATGGATCCCGATACACGTATCTTGAAGCGGGTAACGATTGTTGATTCCATTGAAGCGGATAGAGCGTTCACCATGTTGATGGGCGAAGAAGTTCCACCAAGAAGGGCGTTTATTGAAGAGAATGCCCAATACGCTAATATTGATGTGTAGTACAATTCATTAATTGTATTGCATGGATTAGGAAGGCGATGAAAAATAGATTTGAATTTCATCATTTCCCATTTGGTACCTTTCGGAAAAAAAAGAATTTTTTAATTTAGGTTGTGGTATTCCATGACCTAAATTTTTTTGTGTTTGGATGATTCTTGCTTCGTCCCAAAGCCCTGCATCTATAAAGGATTGTAATGTTTTAACACCACCCTCAATTAAGATTGTCCCAATGTTTTTTTGCGCAAGCAAGTGCTCCATAAAATATTTTAATTCATCTTTGGAATCGCCCAATTGCCAGACCTCCGTATTATTAATTGATTTTAAATTTTTATTTTTTGTAGCTATAATGGTGGGTGTTTTTTTATCAAAAATAGGAGCTGTTGGCGGTAAGTTTCCACTTTTTGAAAGGATGATTTTTGTTGGATTATATTTTTCAAAATAGCGTGCAGATAATTTAGGGTTGTCAATTCTAACAGTGTTGCCACCCACCAAAATAGCTTGTAATTTAGAACGCCAAAGATGAACAAGCCGTTTGGAAAATGGATTAGATAACCAAACTTGTTTTCCTTCTTGACCGATGAATCCATCTTTGGAAACGGCGTATTTTAAAATAATATAGGGGCGTTTTTTCTGGATGTTTGTGGTGAAATGCCTGATTAGGTCTTGGCTTTTTTGCGCAAGCTCACTATGCTGAACCTGGATCCCTTTTTTTTGCAGTAATGCGATGGATAGGCCTGACGTCAGTGGATTCAAATCATTTATTCCGACGACTACTTTTTTAAATTTATTTTTTAGAATAGCTTGGACACAGGCAGGCGTTTTGCCTTCATGAAAGCAAGGCTCTAGTGAAACGTATATCGTAGATTCTTTTAAAAGGCTTTTATCAGATACGGAATGGATGGCATTTATCTCTGCGTGATTTTGCCCAAATTTCTTGTGATAGCCTTCTCCAATGATGGAACCCTGATGTACGATGACGGCTCCCACCAATGGATTTGGTGATTGCTGCCCTCGAGCTTGGTGGGCTAAGTCAATACATCTATAGGAAAAATGAGGCATTAGGTGATTTTTTGTAGAGGAAAATTAATGAAAATGATGCTTTTATTAAATAAAAAGATTATATTTGTCCTGCAACGTCATAATTTAATTATTTTTAGCCTTTAATGGCTACCTTTATTGTACTGTGCATTTCTCTAGAATGAAGTTTAGACCCCTAAAATCTAGATTATGTACAAAATTAAGCTAAAAAACTCAGATGATTCAGCAATTATTGATAAAGTAGTTTATGATTTTATCATGAAGGAGAAATTTTTATGTGATGTAAAGTTTTTAAAGAATATTAGAAAGCATTCAACAGGATGTTGCGTCTTTCAGTGTAATATGAAAGAAGCAAATGGAAGCTATCGTATCAAAACCATCTACCTACACAAGTTAATAGCCGAGAATTTCTTAGAAAAGCCTACAAAAGACCGCAAGCTGGTGGGTTTTAAGAATGGAAATAGGTTAGATTGTCGCGTTGATAATTTGGTTTATCGAACGAGATCAGAGGCTAGTAGAGTCAAAAAAACTACGAGTCGTACTGGATATACAGGTGTTTATGCAGAAGGCGAGCGGTATCGAGCCGTGATAAGCATAAAGGGTCATGTATTGCATTTAGGGATGTTTGACACTGCTGAACAAGCTGCTATGGCATACAACGAAGCGTCCATAGAACACTACGGGGAACGAGGGAAGATCAATAAGATAAAGCCTAAACGAAGATTGATGCAAAAATAAATCCCCCAAAACTAGTACAGACCTTTTGTTT
This sequence comes from Depressigyra globulus, assembly GCA_032274625.1. Taxonomy (NCBI): domain Eukaryota; kingdom Metazoa; phylum Mollusca; class Gastropoda; order Neomphalida; family Peltospiridae; genus Depressigyra; species Depressigyra globulus. The sequence goes on from JAUUEI010066612.1 coordinate 21,432, forward strand.
TTTTCTTACTTTTGTACTTAACTCAACAAAAAATAACATCTTTTCCGGACGATTGGAACGCAAATAACCATTAATCGACAGGGAATTAGATGAATACTGGCAAAAACTATTTTGTTTTGCTAATAAAAATGAGTGATGGCTCATTTTATAAATATTAATGAATATGGGATGGTTTGAAAGATTTAGGAAGGGCGTGACGACATCTACAAGTAAGAAAAAAGGCGCACCCGATGGGATGTGGATCAATTGTAAAAAGTGTAAAGGGACTTTCACAAAGGAGGAGCTTGAAAAGGAGTTGTACGTGTGTCCAAAGTGTGAATATCATCTGCCAATTGGTTCCCCTGAATACATAAAAATATTATTTGCAGGAGAGACAGAGAAGCTTTTTGATAATCTGACTAGTTTAGATTTCTTAGGGTTTACCGATTTAAAATCGTACGCAGATAGAATAGAGAAAGCGAAAGCATCAACTGGTCTTTCTGATGCCATTACTGTCGTAACGGGGAAGATTAACAAATTTCCGATTACTGTAGCCATTATGGACTTTAGGTTTATTGGTGGCTCTATGGGCTCGGTTGTAGGTGAAAAAATTTCTAGGGCTATTGATTATAGCATCGAGCACAAGACCCCATTTATGATTATTTCAAAATCTGGTGGTGCTAGGATGATGGAGTCTGCTTTTTCTTTGATGCAGATGGCTAAGACCTCCGCAAAGCTTAGTCAATTGGCGAAAGCGAGTATTCCTTACTTTTCCTTGATGACGGATCCGACG
>JAUUEI010066612.1:22213-39771 GCA_032274625.1 Depressigyra globulus
GGAGGCGTGTCAGCATCTTTTGCCATGTTAGGGGATATTAATATTGCAGAGCCTGGAGCATTGATTGGATTTGCAGGACCTCGAGTGATCAAAGATGTTATTAAGAAAGATTTGCCAGAAGGATTCCAATCTTCAGAATTTTTAATGGATCATGGTTTCTTGGACTTAGTCGTTCATCGCAAAGAATTAAAAAAGACCCTTCGTGATTTGTTAGGTTATTTTGCCCCAGTTGCAGATGCAAAATTGAATGGAAATGGCAAAGTGGCTGTGGCCCTGAAGAAATAAAGCTGCACTTGATACCTCTTCTATTTTAATTCTATTCTAGTGTTTCTTCCGCCTTGCGTGAGGAGAAAGATTCTTTTCCCCGTTTAAGACTTTAATTTCAAACGCCTCACCCCCCGCTTGCAGCCTGCATCAGCATAGCGCAAAGAATAGCCCCATACGTTCCAACGGCATATCCAACAACCGCCATCAAAACCCCAACAGGTGCCAAAGATGGGCTAAAAGCCGATGCAACAATAGGAGCAGAAGCAGCTCCTCCGATATTGGCCTGACTACCCACGGCAACAAAAAAGAATGGTGCTTTGATGATCTTGGCAACAAGAAGTAAAATAGTTACATGTACCATCATCCAGATAATGCCAATGGCAAACAAGCCTAAGTTTTTGAATATCTCAGAGATATCCATTTTCATCCCAATGGTCGCCACCAGAATATAAATAAAAACACTGCCCCAACGGGAAGCGCCTACGCCTTCAAGCTTTCGAGCTTTTGTAAAGGAGGCAATCAATCCTAAGGTTGTTGCAATTACAATCAACCAAAAGAACTTGGACATTAAAGAGTCCAACCGCATTCTGATAAGCGCATCTTCAAAATTATTTTCAAAATATGGGGCGATAACATCGGCGCCAAAGTGGGCTATTGCGACACCACCAAAAGCAACTGCTAGCATCGTAAATACTTCATTTGTTGTTGGTATTTTTGCCACTTTCGCACTGTAGGATTCTATTCTATTTTTTAAGTCGGTGATGGAGGAGTTATCCGCTTTTAGTCGTTTATCTATCTTATCTGAAATGTTTGCTCCGTATAATAAAAAGCCCATCCAAATATTGGCAACAATTACATCTACGATAATCATTGTAGCAAATAGATTGTCCCCCACTTCAAATATTTCTTTCATGGCCGTTTGGTTGGCTCCTCCGCCTATCCAACTACCTGCCACAGTCGACAAGCCGCGCCATAAGTCATCAGGAGAGATATTAGGGATTAAACCTGGAAATAAATTGGTCACAATAAATAAAGCAATCGGACCTCCAATGATGACGCCAAAGGTGGCCGCAAAAAACATGATCAAAGCTTTGGATCCTAGATTTAAAACCCCTTTAAAATCAATGCTTAAAGTTAATAATATTAAACTAGCGGGAAGCAAGTAGCGTGAGGACATGTGGTACAATCCTGAATGTAATTGTTGGGCTTTATATACTTTTTTCTCAATACCGGCTGTCGCAAATAAGTCTGTGATTTCTCGGAAGGATGCACCTGCTGGAATGGTGACATTATGCGCTTTCGCAAAATCAAAAATAGTAGCGGAATCATACCAATGGGCCGCAATTAAATTCAAGGGCCAGTGCAAAAGAGCAGGAATAAAGTAACAAAGCAATAACGCTGGGATGTAGGTGTAAAAAGATTTCCATCCTTTTGTCTTTAGACTAGAAGTATGAAATATGAGTGCTAATGCGACTAGTAATATTCCTAGGACGACAGCGTCATTTGTAATTAGTGGCTCCATTTGCTTGTATTTGTGCGCTAAAGATAATTAAATCTTTTATCTTGGTGCTAATAGGAGTTCATTCAATGACTTTACAGAAAAGTGTGACGGTGTGACGGTTTAACGGTGTATCGGTTTGACGGTTTAACGGTGTATCGGTTTAACGGATTAGCAAAAATAAAAAAAGCGCTTCCAAGATACTTTTATCAGGAAGCGCTCCGCTGAAACTTGAGACGTTTTTTGAAAATGTGTAAAAACAATCCCTCACTGCTTACCGCAATAATAAAACAGTGATTAAATGCTGTTGACCGCAATCATACAACAGCAAATGAGAAAAACTAAGTTTGTCTAATTAAAGTCCTGCAATCGTTTGACGACTTTATATATTTTGGTGTTGGGTGTGACATCCTCTATAAAAGGGTCATGCTCTAGATAATTGGCGGAGATAAGGTTGATTTTAGAAACAACCTCATTGCCATAATCATCTTTTTCATAAATCTTCTTGACATATTTGACGAAGACCCGGTCATTGAGGACAACCGTATAAATGTCATTATCTTTAACTTCTTTCCAATCTTCAATGGGCTGACAAATCAATAAGTCACCAGAAAAAATACGTGGCTCCATACTATTTCCTTCTACTGGAAAGGCCAAATAACCATTGCCACCCAAATCAGGAAGCGAAAAGAATGTCTTAGCGTCAATGTCGCTTCGCTCTTGTGTACCAATAGAGTCACCTGCGACTGCCGCTTGATCATGTAGATAACATATCTGCCCCCGTGTTTTATTTTCGCCGAAAGGCTGCCCTATTCCTTTTAGGATATAGGATTCATTGACATTGTATAATTCACAAAAACGCTCAACAGCAGCATAAGTGATGTTCCGTTCTTTCTTGAGAATATTACCGATTTGGTGACCATATTGCTTATTGCCAAATATTTTTTGCGCAAGCATCGACAATCCCTTCTGTCGATCATTCCTAACAATAATCCCTTTGTTTTCCAATAAATGGAAGACTTCGATAAATCTTTTGTTTACTTCACCACGATTCATAGCATTTGTTTTTAATTCGACACAAAGATAAACCAAATTGTTTGAAGTGTCAAATTTAAAACAAAATAATTTAAAAATATTTTTTATTAAAACAAAATGTGCTAAGCATCCCAAGCCAACGCCCTAAATCAGCGACAAAGGAGCGTCCTAAAACTATTCAATCACCAATTTAGCCGTCAATACCTCCAAATCTGATTGAGCCATCAACAAATAGATTCCTTTCTGAAGTTGGCTAACATCAAAAGCTTCATCTGGATGATCCAATTCAAGGATTAATTGTCCAGTAGTGCTGTAAATAAAGACCTTTTGGAGGGGATGGCCATGTGTCAAGAAGTGAATGGTGTTTTTGGCTGGATTAGGATAAAAGCCTAGCCGAGTCCCTTCAAATAGCACTTGAATGATTTGACTGTATTCATACTTGTTATCGTAGTCCTCTTGCTTTAGGCGATAATAATTGACTCCTTGTATGGGTTTGGAATCTATGAATGTATAGGTATATTCTGAATTGCTGCTTCCCAGTCCTTTCACATAGCCCATGACTTGCCAAAACTGACCGTCCACACTTTTTTCAATTTGAAATCCTTTATTGTTTTTTTCCGAAAGGGTCGTCCAACTCAACTTTACTTGATTACTATACTTGGAAGCAGAAAAACGTGCCATCTCAATGGGCAGTGGGCTTTGGGCGGATAGATGATACAAAGAACCATCTGTCTTATCTAGGGAAACCGTGAACGTTATTGCCGTAGCAGTCTGTGTAAAAGGAATATTAGCGTCCGTAACTTTGTCCACGACACTGTTGACGGTATAACCGATTTCAGCTAGTGGAATGCTGACCACGATGTCCGTATCGTAATTGGTATTGACGACAATAGCATATTTGTCATCGGTTTCGACCGAAAGGTCATCATGGAGGCGTACTTCTCCTTTGTCAACACTAGCGCCTGAATCCTCTACCACATCTAATTTTAATAAAATTTCGCTGATTTTATGGATTTGTGTATTTATTTTTTTGGTTTCGGCTAGCCGATCTGTCGAAGAGCCATCTGCTTCGAGCAAACCTATAAGAGCAAAACCTGTATCCTCATCCGTTTCCGTTTCATATAGGAAATACCAAATTCCTTTAGCGCCTTGCATAAGAGCGACCCAGGCTTGAAGTCGTATCTCATTTGGTTCGACTTGTCTCCAAAAGCCACCATCACCAGGATTGTAGTTGTCTCCGAATGATTGTAACACCACCCAAATAGGGCGATTATTTACAGGATTACTGTGGTTTTTTCGAACCTTTTCGATATAGGCCGAAAAGTCTGGAGCAGGGTCGTCGTCGTCATACCCTGTAAAATAGGCAGGCATATAATTACTTAAACTCCTAGGAGCCGTTGTGTCTGAAAAGGGATAGGCATCAATCATCAAAACACTTAGATCAAGAAAGCTTAGATCTGCCATTGTTCGCTCGTCATTCCAAGTGGAAAGTACTGGGTGATTCCCATTCGTCATGGTCACCAAGTTGTTTTGGGCAATATCCAGATTGGTGAAGTTAATTGTGCTTTCTCTAGGCTCGTCAAAAACATAATAGCCTAGTACAGCATCATGATTTTTCAAATATTCAATGGAATCTGCTATCATAGCTGTATTCAGGCTATCTTCCGTAACATCATTGTAGCGAATGGCTGCATATAGGTGTTCCATTCCAGCCACAATCTTAATGTTGTGTTCGAGTGCTTTGTCGCAAATAGAATGTAGCGTATAAGCAATCGGATCTAGATTCATTACGGCCGCATTGAAGCCATTATTTTCCAAATCAGTAAAGAGTATTTCATGTAAGCCTGCCGCTGCCTCAGGAGCCGTCCAAGGAGTCGTCTGATCATTGTACAAATAATCTTCTGCTAAACGATGGTCTCCTTTTACAGACCATACGCCAACAGGAAAAAAGGTGGGGTCGTAGTTTTGAGCCTGTAAAGGCATTGTTAGCACCATTAGAAGTAGCAAGTATAATAGTTTCATCGTTTGAAAAATTGTTGAATGAATAGAAGCCCAAATATAGTTCAGAATACCCTATAAATAGGGTGACTTTTATCAGGAAGCTAGGTTTGAGTCAGCAATGAACCTGAACCTGCTTATTTATGCACTTTCGTAAAAATGCATTTTGTGCCTTAGCTAAATTCGTAGAATCCGCAGAATCCATGTCTGCCGGACTGCCTAAAGTAGCCACTAATCTCCGTCCCATCCAAAATCCCAAATCTATTCCTTGGAATTTCCAAAAAACATCCATATCTTTGCACTCCCTTAAAATCAAAGTGATCATGGACGCTAATGTGAAGCACATTCTACCAATTCAGGGCTTTAGCATAGGCATACATGAGTTTGACTTTAAGATAGACCCAAAGTTCTTTTTACAATTTGAGGATTCCTTAGTTAAAGGTAATTTTGATGTTCATATCTCATTGGAGAAACAATCTTCATTGATGGACTTTGAAATATCTTTTAATGGGGTAGAGCAGACCACCTGTGACCGATGTTTAGCGGAGATTGAATTACCTGTTGAAGGGAGTTCCATGCTGTTGGTCAAGTTTGATGAAAATGAACGAATCGAAGGAGAAGTCATTTTCTTACACCCAGGAACACCCGTCTTTGACGTCGCACCTTATATATTGGAAGCCATCTCGGTGGCCGTCCCGATAGTGAAGCGATGTTTGGAAACAGAAACTTGCGATGCCAAAATCGAAAAGTATCTATCCGTAGAAGAAGAGGAGGAACCGATTAATGAAAATGACATTTGGTCTGAATTGAAAAAATTTAAAACTTGACGCTAGATTTCTAGCTGATTAAATATTGAATTATGGCACATCCTAAATCAAGGATTTCAAAGCAACGTAAGCGTAAAAGAAGAACGCATTATAAAGCGACTGCTCCACAAATTTCTACTTGTAAGACTACAGGAGAAAAGCACCTTTACCACCACTCTTATTGGGTAGGTAGCGATCTATACTATAAAGGTCAGGTAGTTATCAAAGGTGAAGAGGAAGAAGTATTTGAGTAGAACCTCATCGGTCCTTCATAAAATATAAATTAGCTCCAGGTCTTGAAGACTTTGGGGCTTTTTTTGCCTGCCTGCCTAAGCTTTTTAGATAGGCTGTAACACAAAAATCAAATTCAGTGAAAAAAATAATCAATACAGCTAACGCGCCACTTCCCGTCGGGCCATATAGCCAAGCCGTTTCTTTTGGCAATATCGCATTTGTTTCGGGGCAAGTCGCTATTAATCCAGCAACCCAAGAATTAGTGGTCGGGGATATTCAAAGTGAAACAACTCAAGTACTCAAGAATCTGGAAGCTATCCTTTCGGAAATGAACGCTAGCTTTGAAGATGTCTTAAAGGTCTCGGTCTTTGTCAAAGACATGGGGCAGTATAGCCAAATCAATGAGGTCTATGCCGCTTTCTTCAAAGGAGAAAATCCGCCGGCTAGAGAATTAGTCGAAGTGGCGAAGCTTCCGCTAAATGTTAATATTGAAATATCCCTTATTGTCGGTCTTCAATAAAAAATATAAGTTATGAAAAATGTTCTTTCTGCTATCCAGCCTACTGGTGACATTCATATCGGTAATTATTTTGGAGCCGTTCAAAATTGGGTGAACCTCCAAGAGAAATATAATTGCACTTACGGGGTCGTGGATTATCATTCCATGACAGCGCCGTATGATGCCGCAAAGTTGCGAGAGAATACTTGGAAGATGGTTTTTCAATTATTAGCTTGTGGGGTGAAGCCCGAAAATTTATTCATTCAGTCTTTGATACCAGAGCATACGGAATTATCTTGGGTTTTGGGTTGTGTAACTTCCTTCGGAGAAATGACTCGAATGACGCAGTTCAAAGATAAGTCCGATCAGATAGGCGGTAAGGATAAGAACGCTTTTATTTCGGCAGGATTATTTATGTATCCCGTTTTACAAGCAGCTGATATTTTGATGTATCGTGCTGATTATGTGCCTGTTGGGAAGGATCAAGAGCAGCATTTGGAGCTTTCGCGAAATATTGCCCAGCGCTTTAATCACCAATTTGGAAAAGAATATTTTGCACATCCAGAACCCCTTTTTACGGCTACTCCCAAAATCATGTCAACAGCCGATCCCTTGCGGAAAATGTCTAAAAGCCTAGGCGAAAAACATTTCATTAATGTATTTGCCGATGAGGCCCGTGTACGCAAACAAATACGTAGCGCCGTCACCGACGCTGGTGATACTCCCGAAGGAACTATGAGCCCAGGAGTCAAAAATCTATTTGAAATACTAAAGGCTTGTGGCGCTATGGACGTACATGATTCTTTGATGCAAGATTATAAAAAAGGTACCCTGCGTTATGGAGATTTAAAGCCCGCTGTCGGTGATGTCTTGGTTGGTGTATTGAACCCAATCCGTGATAAATACCAAGAGATTTTAGCAAATAGAAAAGCAACCAAAGAATTAATCACAGCTTCATCATGGGAAATTAGAAAAACAGCTAAACAAACCTTGAAAGAGGTTCGTTCAATTGTTGGCTTGCCCAAATTGCGGTATTGACATAGGTTGCTCCTTCGCTTAGCTTAGGGCGGACCCTACGGAATTCATGTAATTTGCGTCAAGTCCACACACGCTAACTTTTCGCCAATTACACAAATCTACGTACACTTTGTAATCTTGATTCGTGCGAACACGCCTCAAGACACACACCCAAAAGTTAATATTTCAAGAAGCGAACAGTCTGTATTTCCCCACCAAAAGAAAGGCGTGCAAAATATTGACCTTGCGCAAAAATAGATGCATTGATTTCTAATGTAGTTGTTTCGGGTTCAACCTTCGCATCATATACCTGCTGTCCAGCCAAATTAAAAATAGACACAATCCCAGAAGAACGACTTGGCTCAAAAGTCAAAACCATCATATCTTTTACATTAGTAGGATTGATAGAGGTTTGCCCAATAACAACGTCCACAGTCGTTACCTCAAAAGTTTCTGTGTGTCCGTCAACGTCTGTTTGAGACAGTCTGTAGTAGTTAGTGCCTCTCTTTGGGTTTTTATCAATAAAGTTATATCTTTGAGCAAATTCGCTATTGCCAACCCCTTGTACATAACCAATCTGCGCAAATAATCTTCCATCCATAGAGCGCTCGATAGTGAAAAAGTCGTTGTTTGTCTCAGAAGAAGTCTCCCAGTTTAGAGCTACTTGTCTGTTTTTTTGGCTTGCGCTAAAAGAGGTCAATTCTATGGGTAATGGTGCAACAAGCGTATAATTAAACTTGCTTAGATATAGAGGAGAATCGCCTGCTTCATGCTGAACCCTCACATAAGAAGGTTTGTCGTTCCAACCGTAGCCATGGTTTACAGTTTGGTTACCTGGAACAGAAAGAGTGTAAGTTAGAATCCAATCCGTCCCATTAGCTGAAGTATAGATAGAAAGGTTTGTGGGATTAGAAGAAGGGTTAACGCAAGTGAGGGAAATAAAGTCAATAGTGTTGCCATTCAAATTGGGTGTACGAGCAAATCCTTCTCCAGTAAAAAAAGCAGCGTAATTAGCGGGATTGCTACCAGGGACTATTTTTTTTAAAGCATCGAATACATACATTTGATCTACATAATGAGCAGTATGCCCAGAAGCAGAAGGAGCTGGTATCCAAGGTCCTGAAAAATCTTGAGTGACTTCTTGTCCCGTAAGGGAAATAGTAAAAGAAAGGCAGATAAGCCCTAAGAGTAGAAATTTCTTCATTTTGACTGTTTGTTTGTTAAAAAGAAATTTGGATGGCTTATGAATACAAAGTAGCAGGCTTTTAATATTTATTACGTACCTTTTGTTGGGTGATTATAATATTATTTTTTGAAAACATATTCCCACGGAGCTAATTTGTCTCGACCACTCAAAAACGTAAGATATAACTATGGTTTGTACCTGAGGGGCCGCATCGAAGGAAAGGGCGATATGATTCCATTAACGGGCGATATGGGATAATGAACGGGCTAGTAAAAAGCTTTGAATGGCTGGCTCGAACCAGTAGCCTGCTACAAATCTACGTTTCCTCCATTCCTTATCTTTTGTTGAGCAGAGTAATAGTAGGACTTAAATTTTTCCTAAATTTGCCAAATGAGAATTGCCATAAACGCTAGATTTCTACACCCTGATAAGATGGAAGGAATCGGCCGATATACTTATGAGACGGTGAAGCGGATGGTGGAAGCACATTCAGAAGACACCTTTCTATTGTTGACAGACAACAATGGGGCGCAAGCTTTCACCTTTCCAGAAAATGTATCCATCAAAAAAATGGGACCTCCAGCTCGGCATCCTATTTTGTTTTTCTTTTGGTTTGAATTTTCCGTAAGGCGTGCTTTGAAAAAATTTAAAGCAGATGTTTTCTATTCTCCAGATGGTTTTGTGCCTATTTTAAAGTCCGTTCCTTGTGTTCCAGTGATTCATGATTTAGCACTCATCCATTTCCCAAAGCATGCAAAATTAAGAGATAGGCTTTTCTACAAATATATGTCTCCTCGATTTTGTCGTAAGGCAGCTGCAATTATAACAGTGTCTAAGTTTTCAAAATCGGATTTGATGAAGCAGTATCATTTACCTTCTTCTAAAATAACAATCACTGGTAATGCTTGCGCTAAATCATTCCAACCAATCGACGAAATTACCCAGATGCAAACACGTCGAAAATACACCGAACAAAAAGATTATTTCTTCTATGTAGGTGCTTTGCATCCACGCAAAAACATTGTCAACCTGATAAAGGCTTTTGATATATTTAAAAAAGAAACGGGTTCTAATATGAAGTTGCTTTTGGCAGGTCGCCTTGCTTGGAAGCCCAAACCCATCAAAAAAGCGATTGAAGCCACTTCCGCAAAAGAAGATATTATCCGTTTGGGATTTGTGTCCAATGAAGATTTGCCTTTGCTGATGGGTTCTGCCTTTGCCTTGACTTATGTTTCGCTATTTGAAGGCTTTGGTGTGCCGCTTTTGGAGGCGATGGCCTCTGATGTTCCAGTGATTACTTCCACCGTTTCCTCAATGCCTGAAGTGGTCGGCGAAGCAGGCTTAACCGTGAACCCTGAAGACTCAAATGAAATTGCGAAAGCAATGGCAAGGTTAAGAAATGATTTTACTTTATATAATACCTTGGTGGAGCGTGGACGTGAACAAGTAAAATTATTTGATTGGGCAGAATATGCACAGACCGTTTATGAAGTGTTGGTAAAATCCGCATCTTATGGAAAATAATCTTATTCGATGGCGTTTGATTTTGGGCGCAGAAGCAGAAGAGTCGGATACTGAAGAAGTGGAAATATCAGACTCCGAAGTCGAGATGGATGCCGTATTAGAAGCCTTGTATAATACAGGCCGAGATGGCGGATTAGGAGCCTCAGCCCCTAATGTTAATAGGTGGTTAGGTGATATTCGTAAATATTTTCCAACGCCAGTTGTCCGAATTATGCAGCAAGACGCCATCGAGCGATTGGGACTAAAAGAATTATTGCTAGAGCCAGAATTATTAGAGCAATTAGTTCCAGATGTTCACCTAGTGGCCACATTGCTTTCGCTAAAATCAGTCATTCCGGAAAAGACAAGAAGTACCGCTTCTATGGTGGTTCAAAAACTAGTGGATAGCCTAGAGGAAAGATTGAAAAATCAATTGCTCCAAGCAGTAAGAGGAGCCTTGGATCGGGCAGGAAGGAAGCGAAATCCAAAGTTAAATGAGATTAATATTAAAAAAACAATTCAACTAAACCTTAAACATTACCAACCCAAATTAAAAACAATTATAGCAGAAGATTTAATCGGTTATACCCGAAAATCTCGACAGCTTAAAACGATTATATTATTAATAGATCAAAGTGGATCTATGGCGACTTCGGTTGTTTATGCAGGTATATTTGGTAGCGTTCTTGCGACAATGAAAAGTGTCAAGACTCATGTAGTCGTTTTTGATACGGCTGTTGTTGACCTTACGGAAAAATTAGAGGATCCAGTAGATTTATTATTTGGAACTCAGATTGGAGGTGGTACGGATATCGCACCTGCATTGAATTATGCCCAAAGCCTTGTCGAAAGACCAACGGATACTATTTTAATACTAATATCAGATTTGTTTGATGGCGGGATTGAAGAAGATACTTTTTCTGTCGTTCGTTCCCTCAAACAATCGGGCGTAAATTTAATTACACTGTTAGCGCTTGATGATGAAGGCACTCCGGCTTACGATGAAGAAGTGGCACAGGTTTTTCGCCAAAATGATGTCCCCGTTTTTGCTTGCACACCAGATTTATTTCCAGATTTGATGGGTGCAGCAATCAAAGGGGAAGGACTAGAAGCCTTTACATAATTTAAAAATCTTCGATTCCTCAATCCCCTGATTCTTCGATTCCTCAATCCCTCAATCTTTAGCTATAAAAACAAAACAAAGTAAACTACGTTTTATATCCATGCTCGAAGATGTCACAAAAAATAAAATTTTAACCTGGGAAGCCATTTCCGAAAGGAGAAAAGAATGGAAAGCAAAAGGACAAAAAGTGGTCTTTACCAACGGTTGTTTTGATATTCTTCATTATGGGCATCTGCATTATTTGGCGGAAGCAAAGGATCTTGGAGATATCTTGATTGTAGCAGCTAATTCGCAAGATTCCATTGGCAAATTAAAGGGACCGAATCGACCGATTCAAGATGAATTGACGCGGTATCATATGTTGGCATCACTGTTATTTGTGGATGTGGTGACTGTTTTTTCGGAAGATACGCCCTATGCTTTAATCAAAACGATTCAGCCAGATGTATTGGTCAAAGGAGGGGATTGGTCACCAGCGGAAATAGTGGGTTCAGATATCGTCTTGGAAAATGGGGGAGAAGTGAAAAGTTTGCCTTTTATAGAGGGATTTTCGACCACTTCCATTGAACAAAAGATTTGGGCTTCAAAAAGATAAAGAATTTATGCAAATCAAAGAAATTACCAATTATTTAGAGGCTGTCGCTCCGAAACACTTGCAAGAATCGTATGATAATGCAGGGTTGATTGTAGGCGTCGAAACGGCGGACTGCACTGGATGCTTGATTAGTTTGGACGTGACAGAGGAGGTGGTCGAAGAGGCGATTGCGAATAATTGCAACTTGATCGTAGCGCATCATCCCATTATTTTCGGGGGGTTGAAGCAGTTGACAGGCAAGACCTACGTAGAGCGAACGGTCATTAAAGCGATTAAAAATGACGTAGCCATCTATGCTATTCATACAAATTTGGACAATGTATTACACGGTGTGAATGCAATGATTGCGGATAGATTAGATATTAAAGACTACCAAATCTTGCGACCAAAATCGATGGATAATCCAAGAATCGGCGCAGGAATCATCGGTACATTAGCTAAGCCAATGAAAGAGGAAAAATTCTTGGCTTTATTGAAAGCAAAGATGCAAACGGGCTGTGTACGGCACACGGATTTATTGGGTAAACCAATAAAAAAGGTAGCGCTTTGTGGGGGTTCTGGTAGCTTTTTGTTGAAGGATGCGCTGGCAGCAGGGGCGGATATATTTATCACAGGAGATTTTAAGTACCATGAGTTTTTTGATGCAGAAGGCAAGATATTGATTGCAGACATTGGGCATTACGAAAGCGAACAATTTACAATACCTTTGATATATGGGTATTTGTCGGAAAAATTTCCTAACTTTGCACTCCGTTTGACGAAAACGAATACAAATCCAGTTAAATATTTTACCTAATGGCAAAGAAAATAGACACTACTACCGTAGAAGATAAGTTGAAAGCAATGTTTAAGCTTCAATTGATTGACTCCGAATTAGACAAAATCAAAATTCTTCGTGGTGAGCTTCCGATGGAGGTGAAAGACTTGGAAGATGATATCGTTGGTATGGAAACTCGTATCGCACGATTAGAAGGTGGCGTCAATGAGATGGACCAAAAAATCAATGACCACCGTCGAATCATCAAGGAATCTCAAGCCTTGATTAAGAAGTATAAGAAGCAGATGGACGATGTGCGGAATGATAGAGAGCACAAAGCGCTTTCCAAAGAATTGGAGGATCAGGAGCTTGATGGAAAACTAGCAGAGAAGCGGATTGGTGACGTAGAGAGGCTGAAAGAGAAGCGCACGGTCGTTATCGATCAACTAAAGGATGAGTTGAAAGAAATGGAAGCTTCGCTAAAGGTTAAGCAAACAGAATTAGATAAAATCGTTGAAAAGACAGAGCAGGAAGAAGAAAAATTGACGAAAGCTTCAGAACGGGCGAAGAAGAAAATTAATGAACGGTTGCTAAAGTCTTATTCTAAGATTAGAGGTAACTATCGCAATGGTTTGGCTGTTGTGCCCGTAGAGCGTGATGCTTGTGGCGGTTGTTACAATAAAGTGCCTGCCCAAATTCAACTAGAATTGTCACTTTTTAAGAAAATTATTGCTTGTGAGCACTGCGGACGGGTATTAGTCGATGCAGATATTCTTGCGAAAAAACCTAAAAAAGAGGAAGCTTAAAGGGCTAATTACCTTTTTTGATTCGAATAAAATCGCAACGCCATATGGTGTTGCGATTTTTTTTAATTGTTACGACAATAGCTGAAAAGCAGGGCGCAATGTTAATAGGGGCTTGTTATATACACATTAACACTTTGTGCTCAAATTTTTATAAGAAAAAGCCTATTTTTGCAGGACTACAATTTATAATCTTGATATACTCCGTGCGACATCTATACCTCTTGTTATTTTTATGTGCTTTGCTACCGCTAGATGGGACAGCAAAAACAGCTTACTTTGAGTATTCGATTCGGGCTACAGATGCCTATCAATTGGCGATTAATCTAAGATTAGAAGAAGCAGAGGCGGCAATCAACAACCTCAAAATCAATGAGCCAGAAAATCTAATCGTCTATCACATAGAAGACTACATTGATTTTTTCAAACTATTTATCACTGAAGACAAGGCGCTCTTCAAGAAACTCCAAAAAAATAAAGCAAAGCGCTTGCGCAAAATAAGGTCTGGAGACAAAAAATCGCCCTATCATCTTTATGCTCAGGCGGAGATTAATTTGCATTGGGCTTTGTTGCGAATCAAGTTTGGCGAATATCTCTCTGCTTTTAATGAAGTCAGTGATGCTTATCAATTACTCAAAAAGAATGAAGCCAAATTCCCAAATTTTATAGCCAATAAAAAAAGCTTAGGAATTTTGCATTCCATCGTGGGTTCGGTTCCCGATAAATATCGCTGGGGCGTGAAATTAATTGGAAAAATTGATGGCTCTATTCCACAAGGTCGGAAAGAAATAGAATCGGTTTTGGCTTACGCCGAAAAGAATGATTTTATCTTTCGAGAAGAAACGGAAATCATGTATGCTTTTTTGCTTTTGCATTTAACGAATCAAGGAGATATGGCTTGGGACGTAATCTCCAAATCTAAAATAGATCCAAGAAAAAATCCTTTGGGCTGTTTTGTACAAGCCAATATCGCACTTCATGCGGGGAAGTCTGCTCAAGCAGAAATATTACTAAGGCATCGCCCTGAGGGAAAAGAATTTTTTGATTTGCCTTATTTACACTACATGGCTGGGCTAACCAAATTGTATCGGCTAGATCCTATGTGCAAAAAAGACTTTGAACGCTTCTTGGAAAATCAAAAAGGGCAATCTTATATCAAGGAAGCTTATCAAAAATTGGCTTGGATTAGTTTAATACACGGCGATGAGGCAGCCTATAAAAACTATATGCTCCTTTGTAAAACGGAAGGAAACAAACAACAAGAAGGGGACGAGGCAGCATACGATGATGCCCTTGCAGGCAAAATCCCAGATGTACGTTTATTAAAAGCTAGAATGCTTTTTGATGGGGGATATTACCAGCAAGCACATACCATGTTAGAAAAATCTAATGCGTCGGATTTTACTACTCCTGAATTGCAATTAGAATTTTTATATCGCTCCGCTAGAGTTAGCCAAAAATTGGGTTGGTCGACCGAAGCTATTATTAGATACTTAGATGTAATCGTTGAAAAAGACCAAACGACTTCTTACTATCCTTGCAACGCTGCACTACAGGTGGGATTGATTTATGAAAAATTGGGAGATATCAAAAAAGCGCGACAGTATTTTAATACGGTGCTAAAAATGAAACCCCATAAGTATAAAAATGCGCTCCACGCTAAAGCTAAGGCAGGGTTGAATAGAACAAGAACATAGCGCTTCGTAGTTTTACATTTTTTAATGTGCGCTCAATACTAGCTTAAAAATTCCACTTATAGCCGTTTCTTCAAGACCAATAATTCATCTCGATACTGTGCAGCCGTCATAAAATCCAGTTCTTTAGCTGCTTTTTTCATTTTATGTTCAGTCGCTTTGATGGCCTGTTGTAGTTGCTCTTTGGACATGTAGGCGATGATAGGGTCGGCTGCAATATCGGGCATTTCAGGTTCAATGTAAGCTTTTATTTCTGGTCTAATATCAAGAATAGATTTTTTGGAAAGAATCTCTTCTCGGGTTTTTCGCATGGCGGTTGGGGTGATATTATGTTTGTCATTGTAGGTCATTTGTATAGCACGCCGCCGGTTGGTTTCGTCGATGGTAGATTGCATGGCATTGGAAACTCTATCAGCATAAAAGATAACGATGCTATTAGGATTTCGAGCAGCACGTCCAGCTGTTTGCGTAAGCGATCGTTCATTCCGAAGAAAGCCCTCTTTGTCTGCATCCAAAATAGCAACCAATGAAACTTCAGGCAAGTCTAATCCTTCTCTCAAAAGATTGACACCAACCAAAACATCAAATTCACCCAATCGCAAATCCCGAAGAATTTCCACTCGTTCCATCGTGTCCACTTCGGAGTGGATGTATCTAGTTTTGACATCAAGATTGATAAAATACTTGGCTAATTCTTCTGCCATTTTTTTAGTCAAAGTGGTCACCAATATTCGTTCATCTTTTTGAATTCTTTGTTTGATTTCATCCAACAAGTCATCTACTTGATTCAAACTAGGACGAACTTCAATGGGGGGATCTAATAGGCCCGTGGGTCGGATGATTTGTTCGACGATGAGCCCACCGGTTTGCTCAAATTCGTAGTCGCTAGGGGTGGCACTTACATAAATAATTTGATTGGTCACAAGATTGAATTCATCAAAACTCAAAGGGCGATTATCCAAAGCAGAGGGTAGTCTAAATCCGAAATTAACCAAGGATTGTTTTCTAGCTCGATCTCCACCCCACATCGCTTTTAATTGAGGAATAGTCACGTGACTTTCGTCCAAAAAAGTAACATAGTCATTTGGGAAATAATCTAGCAAACAGAAAGGTCGAGTTCCGGGTTTTCGCCCATCAAAGAATCTAGAATAATTTTCAATACCCGAACAGTATCCCAATTCTCGAATCATCTCCAAATCAAAACTCACCCGCTCCGAAATACGCTTTGCTTCCAAAATACGCCCTTCTGATTCAAAATATTTTTTTTGCTCGAACAGCTCATTTTCGATAGATTTAATGACCTGTCCCATTCTATCTTTTGGGGCAATATATAAGTTGGCAGGATAGATGGAAGCATTGTCTAATTTTTCGCCACGTCGCCCTGTTTCTGGATTCATGATTTCGATGGTTTCTATTTCGTTGCCGAAAAAAGTTACCCGATAGCCATAGTCAACATACGGCAAATTAATATCCACCGTGTCTCCTTTTACCCGAAAGGAACCTCGTTCTAATTCTGCATCATTTCGATTATAAAGTGCGTCCGCTAAATCATATAAAAAACGATTCCGTGTAATTATCTGCCCTTGTTCAATCGAAATAATCCCTTTTTTAAATTCTTCAGGATTTCCCATACCATAGATACAAGAAACCGAAGCAACAATGATAACATCTCGCCTTCCAGAGAGTAAAGCGGAGGAAGCCCGAAGCCGCAACTTATCCACCTCTGCATTGATTTGGAGGTCTTTTTCAATATATAAATCGGAGTGTGCGATGTATGCCTCTGGCTGATAGTAATCGTAATAGGAAACAAAATATTCCACAGCATTATCTGGAAAAAACTCTTTGAATTCCCCATATAGTTGTGCCGTCAACGTTTTGTTGTGCGTCAAGATTAAAGTGGGTCGATTGAGTTTAGCAATGACATTAGCCATCGTAAAAGTCTTACCAGAACCGGTCACCCCAAGCAGCACTTGGGCAGGCATATTGTCTTCAATCCCAGCTACTAAGGATTCTATAGCATTGGGTTGATCGCCTGTCGGACTAAATTTTGAGTTTAATTTAAAAGCCATAGCTTGCAAAGGTACGGAAAATGCTATTAGTTTTGGTCGCTGGTTTAGGGTTGAAGAAGTTTTAGCTTTTCGAGCCTTGATTCTTCGCAGTTTGTTGATTATCCTCGATTCCTTACATCGCTAAATGGTTATTTCGTGACCGTTAATCCGAGATTCTGCCCGTTAATCCGATAGAATCGCCCGTTAATTGGATGTGTTCTCTCAAATCCAATCTTTTTTATATCTTGGCGCACCTCAATAGCGTCAGCCCAATTGATTTGAATTAAAACAACAACCATGAAAAACAACATTCTATTTATCCTGTGCATAGCTTTGCTTTCCTTTTCAATTAATTCTTTTGGACAAAACGAATTCATCACCACTTGGGAAACTACAGCTAACGAGTCCATTACAATACCAACGGCTGGAAATGGGTATAATTTTACGGTGGATTGGGGCGATGGCTCAGCAATTGTTACATATACAGGAACAGCA
>JAUUEI010066613.1:5372-17561 GCA_032274625.1 Depressigyra globulus
TTTTTTCATCACCAAAAATACCTAAAATATCATCTCTTATTTGGAATGCTTTTCCCATCGCCATAGAGTATCTTTTAAAATTAGCTAGATCTTTTTTATTATTATTTTCTGCTAAAATGTACCCTAATTCTATCGGGGCATTAAAAGTGTAATAAGCTGTTTTTGCTTCTTGTACTTTCAAGATTTCTTCCTCAGTGGCTTTTCCGGCATAGCCTAGACGTACATCTCTAATTTGTCCTGGGATAACGTCGTATACCGTATCTTGCAAACGGTTTAATGCTTTAAGAATAATTTCTGGTCGAAAAGAGGCGTTGAATAATACTTTATTGGCCATGGTGTGACATAAATCGCCAACAACAATTGCAATTGATTGTCCAAAGTGTTTGTTGTCTTTGTTAACAAAAGAACGCTTAGAAATTTTTTCATATTTTTTATGGATAGTATCTACGCCGTGACGTTTGTCATCATTGTCCATAATATCATCATGGATCAATAGGAAAACATGAATTAATTCGATAGCCAAGGAAGCTTGTTTTATACTTTCGTCTTCACGTCCACCAGCGGCTAGATAGGCATAATAGAGTAAGGCTGGCCTTAATCTTTTCCCTCCAGCAAGCACGAACTGTTGAATTGACTTAATTGCATCGACAGCTATAAGGTCTGTTTTTTGAGCAATTTTTATTTCTTGATTAAAATACTGTTTTAATAAAAAATTTATTTCCTTTTGATACTTTTTTAGCATTCCTAGGGCTCTCTGATCAATGTTTTCTTTTCGTTTTATAAACATGGGGGTTTAATTAATTTTTTTATTTATGATTTGCAGTATCAAAGGGAATATCAGCGCTTAGCTGGTCACCCATCTAGGGTGAGAACCCTTTCAACATTGTTCGTAGAGCCAAGGGGAATCGCCCTTTTTGGGCCTGGCAATTTCCTAGCAAAGAAATTCCCTTCGATTCCCCACGAAAGCCAAGCAGTTGGCTTTCTTTGTCAGTACTCCACTTCGTTATGTAGCGCCAAGGGGAATCGAACCCCTGTTACCAGGATGAGAACCTGGCGTCCTAACCACTAGACGATGGCGCCATATTATTAATTAAAAATATTCATATTAACAAAAAAATCAACTTAAGTCAATTTAACTTTATGTACTTTCTCATACCTTATTATAAATTAAAAAAAGCATGAGCAAAGTCGGGCTTTTAACAAATGCGCCCAGTAAGATACTGCTAGGCATGAGAGGTTACAATTTTACACCAACAAAAATACTCCTACGATAACAAATATAGCAGCAATAATTCTCTTCAAAGGATCCTTTTTTTCCCTGAGAAAAATATAGCCTGCTAAAACATTTAACAAAACTGTTATTGAACTTAAGGGAGCAACAATAGAAACCTGTCCCTGTCGTAAAGCAAGTAAATAGAATAACATACCCAGTGAAGATGTTGTGCCGGCAATTAGAAAAAATTTCGGTGAATTTCCTGTTTTAAAAAATTCCTCTTTCAATTCAGTAAAAGTTATTTTTTTTCCAATGCTAATTAATACCGCTGGTATTAAATAAAGCATAAAAAAATAGAAAGCTAGATTAAATTGTTCTGATATTCTTACATCTATTATCATTGCTAGCGCAAAAAATAAAGAAGCTCCCATAATCGACCAAATATATTTGTTAATCTTAAATTTATTTTTTTTAAACGATATTAATGCACTACTAAACATTATCAAGCTAATACCAATTAACTCCATATGTGTTATTTTTTCCCTAAAGATAATAATCCCCAGAATAATCATAAAAACCTTCGACAGTTGCGAAAAGATTGCCACCACTGATACATCCAATTTTTTGAATCCTATAAATTTTAATAAATCATGACCCACATAGAGAACGCTCGAGACTAGGAGAAGTATCCATAGATACCACTCGGTAGGAAACTTAAAATCAAAAAATGGTATCATTAAGATAAAAATACAACTACCAACAAAACCAATAATTACAGGAATGTTAGCAGTACTGATCGACTCTTTCGCTAACAATCTATAATATTGATACAAAATCACAAAAAGCACTATTGCTAGTGCTAAATTTGTTTGCCAATATTCAAAAATACCAAGCATTTTTTGAGAATTTAAAATTTTAAAGTTTTAAAAATTTTTAGCTAAGAATGTTTACAATCCCCAATTTTTATCAGAGTATTTTTCTTGAGAAAATAACTTTTCCAATTCATTGCGAACTCTTTTTACATCGTCTACATTCAATTTACCGTAAGCTGTGAGTTATAAACTACAAACTGTAAATCAGCAACTTTTATTACCAAAATCTGAAGATATCTTTAATAACAACTACTGCCATTAATCCTAACAGCATAAAAAATCCAATAGTATTGATTGTGCCTTCAATTTTTTGACTAATCGGGGACCCTTTGATTTTTTCAATAAGCAAAAAGAATATTCTGCCACCATCCAATCCGGGAAAAGGTAAAATATTTATAACTGCTAAATTCACTGATAGCATCGCAGTGAATTGCATTAGAAAAGCTATCCCTAATTTTGCTGCTTGACCACTCATCTTAGCGATTCCAATTGGCCCAGTAACATCACCAGCTACAGATTCTTTTGTAAAAGGACTGGCAATTAACTTTCCTAGAAAAATAAAAATCATAGTAGTCATTCTGTACGTAGTTTTTACGCCGAGTTTTACAGATTCTATTACACCATGCTTGGTTGTTTTTGTCTTGCCAAGACTAATTCCCGTAGCACCTTCTCCTTCTGGTGGATTTTGACGAGGAGTTATCTTTATATTGTTAATTACTACTTCTTTAGGATGCTGGATGCCTAGTAGTATCTCTTGTCCTGCTTTTTCTGTTATTAACTCTTGCAACTGTTTAATGGATGTTATTTTTAGTGCTCTGTTTTCTATTGTAACGTTCATGACATTATCTCCAGCCCGTAAGCCTACCTTATCAGCTGGACTACCTGGAATTACTGTGGTAATAGTAACAGGGATGGAATTATCTGTGTTGCTGTCATCTAAAATTTCTGGAAGTCCTATCCAAAATGCTAGTGAAAACAACACTATGGCTAGTACAATATTCATAGTAACACCAGCAACTAAAATTTTAAATCTAATCCAGATGGATTTATTAGCAAAATTCCTATCGTCCTTCTTATCTACTTCATCTACAGCCCCATTTTCTCCCGTTATTTTTACAAATCCACCCAAAGGCAAAAGGTTGAAAGAATAGATAGTTTCATCCCTATCTTTTATTTCTTGCTCTATTTCTTTATTGCCAAATACCCAACGTCTTTTGCCACTTTTATCTTTATAGGTTCCTACTAAGCGAGGCGGAAATCCAAAGCCAAACTCTTCGGCTCCCACGCCATTGCGTTTAGCTGTTATAAAATGTCCTAGCTCATGGGCCAAAACTAAAACTCCTAAAACTAGAAAAAATATAATAATTGTCATTGAAATTAGTAACTTGTAACTAGTAGTCTGTAACTAGCACTTCATTATTTATTTACTGATTAAACTCCTTAAAACATTTTAAGAATCTTAAGAAATTTAAGACTCTTAAAATTTTTGTACTTGTTTTTTTTATACACTCATTAGGTCGGTTTCCTTTTTGTTATGTAAGGTATCTATTTGCTTATTATACTCATCAATAATTTTTTGTAATTTATCCTCCTCTCTGAACTTATCGTCCTCACTGATATTTCCATCTTTTTCATTTTTTTGAATTTCATCACGAACACCCTCTCTTAATTTTCTAATCTTAATACGTGCTTCTTCAGTTTTTTGCCCAACTAATTTTACCAATTCCTTTCTCCTCTCTTCTGTTAAAGGTGGAAATGATAATCGTACAACATCTCCGTCATTGACTGGGGAAATACCTAATTCGGATTCATTAATCGCTTTTTCAATATCAATTAGGGAATCCTTACTCCAGGGAGAAATAACAATTGTGCGGGCATCAGCAGAACTTACATTGGCTGCCTGATTGATTGGGGTCGGTGTTCCAAAATAATCAATAACTAAATCTTCAACTATCTTTGGATTGGCTCGGCCTGTTCTTATACTTCCTAGGTCTTTTTGATATTTTTCTATACTTTGGTCTAGGTTTTCTTTTAAAGAGTCAAATCTTGTTGTCATGTGATTATTATTAATTTTTAAAAGGGAAATAAATTATTTTTCTGTTTAGGTGGTTTGGCTAGTCCCATATAGACGTTACTTGAGTTTTGACGATCAATGACAAAACTTTTTACGGGCCATTGAATTTTTAGAGGTATTGATGTCCAAGTTGCGCCACTGTTAGTCGTCTTGTAGACAATTTTTCCAGCCACTAGATACAAAACGTTACTACTGATAGGGTCTGTTACAACTTGATGTGCAACTGTGTTATCTGGAGGTAAAAGTGTTTTAACTACTTCGTAGGTTGCGCCTCCATCCTTGCTAACATACAAACCCTTTCTGGATAAAACATAAAGAATATTTTCTTCTGTCTCGCTGGTGGTTATAGAATATATCTCATCAAAACCATTTTCTGGCTCGGAATTCTTAAAAGAAGCGCCTCCATCGCTGGAAACATAAACTTCGCTAATGGTAGTTAATAAATAAATTTTTTGACTATTTGTTGCATCCATTACTATTTTCTTAACGGGGTCCCGTGACCAATAAATAGAGGCCCATTCTTTTCCAGCATTTGTTGACTTAAAAACTCCACCCGCTGAGTCGGTTGCATAAAGAATAGCTGTATTTCTTGGGTCAATTATAATGTCTAAAGAAATAGGTGTCTTACTTGTTCTTTGAGATAGCAGTTTATTCCAATTAATTCCTCCATCAGTTGTTTTAAACAATGCTCTTTCACCCTCCTGGTCAGCTACGATGTACAGGATATTTTTATTCAAGGGATCTAGAGCTATTTTTTTAACATAGGTAAAATCACTTTTACTCTCAGCCCAATTTTGTCCGCCATCACTGGACCGATAAATGCCATGAGCGGCTGTGGCAGCATAGATAACTTTGGAATTCGCAGGGCTAATTGCCAAATCCAAAATTGAAGCACCGGAAAGATTTTTTTCTGAGCTAATAGTACTGCTTAGATGAAATGTTTCGCCAGCATCGCTAGACTTGTACACACCACCATTGCCCAATGCAGTCTCTTTGTTTTTGCTTTCACAGCCAGCGAATAGGATTGTTGCGAATAATATTACTCCTAGAAAGTATACTTTTTGCATTTGTTTTTTTAGCTATTATTATATTTACATTATAACCCAGCTCATTGTGGATGTAAAGAATCTTGACTTCAATTTTCTTATTTGTTTGACTGTTAGTAGTGCTGTGCTATCATTAAATTGACTGACAATAGGAACAAACTGCTAACGAGCGTAACTGGTCTTCTTATTAGAAAGCAGGAGGAAACGGCGGCCGTAATTGTCACGGTCATCTGTAGGGTGACATGACTTACAATAGTTTGAAACTCGTAGGCGCCTCCTATTGTCAATCGCTTATTTTAAGATAATGACTATTCAAAAAATTAAACAGAAATATTCACAACAAATTAATTCCACAGACTTGGAACTTCTTTTAGAATTTATCCTGGGGAAAACTAAAGAAGAATTATTAACCAACACTGAATATAAGTTATCCTCTTGGGAAAATATTCAAATAAAATACTATACTAGACAACTCAAGAATCATAAACCCATTGACTATATTATTGGCCGCAAAGAATTTTACGGCCTAGACTTTAAAGTAAATAAACACACCCTCGTCCCTCGCCCAGAAACAGAACAAATTGTTGATTTGGCTAGTGAAATTATAACTAATAACCAGCAGAGAAACTTTACTATTATAGATTTAGGCACTGGATCAGGTAATATCGTTATTTCTTTATTAAAAAAGCTACAAACAATTCCTCCCCGTGAATTACAAATTGGACTACAGTCCTACGCCTCAGATATATCCAGTCAAGCCTTAAAGGTTGCTAAGTTGAATGCGCTTTATCATCGCCTTGGCATAAAATTTGTACAGGGAAGTTTACTGGCACCGTTTAATAAGCTCCTGACAGCCAAAACAACTAAACCTGTAGTTTCTGGATGCTGTGGTAATATTTCCGCCACTTGCAATAAATTATCTGATCAAGATGTCCAAAGTAAAATCTTACTCATTACGGCTAATCTTCCCTATCTTTCCACAAAAATTTACAATAACACTGCTCAAAATGTCAAAAAATATGAGCCTAAAACAGCCCTTGTTTCTGGTGACGATGGACTAAATCACTATCGAGAATTATTACAACAAGTAAAAAATCTCAAAACAACCAAAAATTTCTCTTTTCAAAAAACCTATCTGTTATTAGAAATTTCTCCAGAGCAAAAAGAGTTAATCCAGAAAGAGATTTCGAAAGTATTCCCCTTGGCTGAAATTAAAATCTATAAAGACCTCGCTCAAAAATGGCGGATAGTCATAGTAAGAATCGATTAATAATCCTCACCTCTCCCAACTGTTATCTTAGATTGTCTTGACTTTGTTGGCAAAGGTGTTATTATTCTTATGAAAATAATGCAAAAATGTAGAGTAGCGGTGTAAATCCCCTTGTGTAGAATAGATGAGAGACTTTGAAACTGTAGCGCTAGCTACTGTGGAGTCACCAGTGAAATATCATCCTTGGGGTTACCCCCTTTTGCTTTGTTTTTGTTAAGAAAAATATTAGAAGGATATGCTAAGTAGCCGTCGTTACCGTCACAAAAATAGAGGCGGCAGCCAAAAATTCAGTTAAATTTGGTACATAATCTTCTTAGAGAGTAAGTTCTCATAAGAAGAACCTTTGAAATTTTTCTTTTCTCTTGGGGTGGATTGTGATTTCACAATTCACCCTCTTTTTATTTTTAGGTTACAAGCAATCTCATTGGTAGTATATAATAATCCCTTGTAACACACATACAAAAAATGCGACTCGGGGTCGCATTTTTTGATATTTTAAATTTGCTGAATTATTTCTTACTGAGCGCAACCACCCCCACTTGTAGTACTACTTGTCTTACCTGATCCAAAACCTGCTGCTGGGGTAGTTGTAGATACTTTTTTATCACATTCAGCTGGTGCATTTTTAAATCCGCTACAAATAGCATCTAATAAACTTTGGGAATCCCTCGCTGAAGAAATTGTTTCTCCGTTGATTACAAGAGTTGGAGAACCTCCAACACCATATTTTTTATTAGCCTCTTTATCTGTGTTAAACCCTGGGAATTGTCCTTTCCAGGTTGATTTATCTTTGTAGTTTTCGCTAACTTTAAATTTTTTATCAGTACTATCAATACAAGTACTTAGTTTGGTAGTATCAATTTGTGTAGATGCCAGACATTTCTTGATATCACCCTTTCCACCCTTACTAGCTAAAAAACAATCTAAATAAGGATACAACTTATCTTTTTGTTCTTTCTGAATACAATACTGCGATAAATTTTCATCAAGCTCTTTCTTGTCGTGCATAGCGTAGTCAACAAACTTTAGCTGGGCATCAATTTTGTCTCCCAGTAGTTTAATTACTGGAATAATCCCCTTCTCGAATTGAGTTCCATATGGACAATAACTCATTACAAAATACTCCACAGTTGGTTTGTCTTGTTTATTCTCTTCGCTTACTGAAGTAGCCTTTTTTTCTGTTTTAGCTTGTTCTTCAATTTGTTTCTTGTATTCTTTTATGCTGATTAAACTAAATACAAATCTCTTTCCGTTTGGTGTAATGTGTAGTGTTTGCTCTTGTCCTTTAGATGTTGCAACAACTTTAATTAGTCCATGTTCTCTTGAAACCTCCGTTACTTCTATTTTGGTATCTGGTTGTACTAAATTCTTTTCAATAAATTCCTGCACTTTTTCTTTTAGGCCGTCATCAACCTTTAACATCCCTGCTTTATCGACGTCCCCAATAACTTCATCTTTCTCTGATTGCAAAATCTTTTTTAAAGTTTCAGTGCCTAATATAATTTGTCCATCTATAGTCATGTAAAAGTCTTGTAACTGCCCTTTGATTTCCAAAATGCTTCGCCAAAGTCCATCCTCTTTTTCTGTACTTTTAACTTTAAATTCTGCTCCTGAGAATAGCATCTTTCCATTTTGGTTTATGAATTTTTCAACTTGAGCAACGTTTTTTATCTCTCCTGTCACTTCTTTGCTTTTACTAAAATAACCATTGGCGTAACCCAGCCAACCAAGACCAGCTATTAAAACTACAAATAAAATTATATTTATTAAACTATTATTTTTCTTACATTCTCCCTTTGTGCATTCCTTCTTTTTTGTTTTTGGTGCCTTCTTTATTGAACCCTTCTTAGATTTTTCTTTGCTTTTGCTCATATATTTACTTACTTATTTATTTATTAAACTTACTCTTTTTCTTTTTAATTAAAGACAATATTATTATACCATGCTACTCAAAAAAGTAAAACAAAAAATCCGCTAAGCGGATTTTTTGTGGTATTTCAGTTTTAATTTTTGTTTTAATTAAAAACTGAGAATATATCTGGTCCCTAAGTTGATGATGGCTTCTCCTTGGTCTAACAACTACAAGAGCAATCATCGCCATCTTTGTTGTCCCCACTTTTCTTTGGGTCAAATTCTTTTCTATCTCCATATTCCTCTGCTTTACCAATATTCCATTGATCGACTGGTCGAATATATCCAACCACTCTAGAATAAACTTCACAATTCTGATAATTTTCTAGATTTTCATTTTTTTCATAGCAGTCTGTACATTTGTAAAAAGTTCCTTTGTTTCCTAAATCATAAATAACCATTTCATCTCCTTGTTCTAATTTTCTTTCACAATCGTGACAATGAATTGCCTCTAATTGACACCCTTCATTTTTAGTTTGCCCCAGGGCATCCTCTCTCCCTTTGGTATTCACCTTATTTTCTGACATTTTTTTATTTTTTATTTTAATTATATTTGTATGGACTAGATACAAATCATTCTTTTATAATTTTTTTAACTTTAATTTCATTGCTTTTCACTGCACACTTTGGGCAAGCCTTGTGTTCTCCGGCTAGATATCCGTGGACTGGGCAAACGCTAAAGGTTGGTGTTAGAGTAAAATATGGTAAGGCGTAGTTAGAAGTAATCTTTCTCACTAACTCTTTGGCCATTTGAGGGTCATCAATTCTCTCTCCTAGAAATCCGTGCAACACAGTACCCCCAGTATATTTCGTTTGCAAATCATCTTGTAAGTCTAAGGCTTCAAAGATATCTTCAGTAAATCCGACTGGTAATTGAGATGAATTAGTGTAATAAGCGGGCGCATCATATCTTTTAACGGCTTCGTTATTTGCAAAAATAATCTTAGGAAATCGCTTTTTGTCTTTTAGGGCCAGCCTAAAGGATGTTCCCTCTCCAGGAGTTGCTTCAAGATTATACAAGTTCCCTGTTTCTTCTTGATATTCAATCATTTTATCACGCATATGTTCTAAAATTTCTTCAGCAAATTTTGCACCTTTTTTAGTGGATGTTCTCTCGTTCATAAAATTTTCTAATCCCTCGCTCATTCCGATTAGTCCAATAGTAGAGAAATGATTTCCCCAGTAGGAACCTCTTTTGTCGAAAATGCTTTCCATGTAGAATTTCGCGTAGGGATATAATCCTTTAAGAGTCAAATTTTCTACAATTTCTCTCTTAACTTCTAGGCTTTCTTTAGCAATATCCATTTGAGCGTCTAATCTTTTGAAAAAATCTTTCTTGTTTTCAGCTAGGTAACCAATTCGGGGTAAGTTAATTGTTACCACTCCAATTGAACCAGTCAATGGTGCAGCGCCAAACAAACCACCCATTCGTTTGTGTAATTCCCTATTGTCTAATCGTAGACGACAACACATACTTCGGGCATCATCAGGATCCATATCTGAATTGACGAAATTGGCAAAGTAAGGAATTCCATATTTAGCAGTCATTTCCCATAATTTGTCTAATTCTTTATTGTCCCAATCGAAATTCTTGTCAATATTATAAGTTGGAATTGGAAAAGTAAATACTCGTCCGTTAGCATCACCTTCTTTCATCACATCTAGGAACGCTTGATTCAGCATATCCATTTCTTTTTGAAAGTCACTGTACTTTTCTTTTTGAACTTTTCCGCCAATGATAACATTTTGGTCTTTATAGGTTTTTGGGACTTGTAAGTCCATTGTTAGGTTTGTGAAAGGAGTTTGAAAGCCAACTCTGGTTGGTACATTAAGATTGAAAATAAATTCTTGCATAGCTTGCTTAACTTCTTTGTAACTCAATTTGTCATAGGCAATGAATGGTGCCAACAAAGTATCAAAATTAGAAAAAGCTTGCGCTCCAGCAGCCTCTCCCTGCGTTGTGTAGAAGAAGTTAACCATTTGTCCTAGGGCAGTTTTAAAATGCTTTGGGGGGGCACAGGCAATTTTCCCAGATACGCCCGTAAAACCTCTGGTTAATAAATCCTGCAAATCCCAACCACAGCAATAGGCAGCAATCTTATCTAGGTCATGAATATGTAGATCGCCTTCCTCGTGAGCTCGTTTAACAGCCTTGCTGTAGATTTGGTCCATCCAGTATTTTCCACTAACAATTGAGGAAATATGATTATTCAAGCCCTGCAAAGAATAGGCCATGTTTGAATTCTCTTTAATTTGCCAGTCGTCTTCACCGATATATTGATTTATCAAGGCGACAGCATCTTCTAGGGAAGCTTCCGTATCTCGTATTTTTCTTCGGTTATCTCTATATAGAATGTAAGCCTTAGCAGTTTTGTCAAAATTTAAGTTAATTAGGGTTTTTTCTACTCGGTCTTGCACCTCTTCCACAGTTGGTGGGGCGTCAACAAAGTTTCTATTTAAAAGTTTAATTACATTCTGCGAAACTACTCGAGCCTCTCTAATACTTCCCTCGCCAGTTTCTTTAAAAGCTTTGTAGATTGCTTCAGTTATCTTGCCTTGTCGTAGAGGAACTAAAGTTCCATCACGTTTGGCAATTTTTTTGTGCTTGCTAATTATTCTTTTCTTAGTTGTTGTACTCTTTTTCTTTGTTTCTTTTTTTGCCATTTTTTTATTTTTTACCCTTTTTTAACCCCCCGGTTGATTAAACTACTTTTCTTACATCTTAGACTTTAAAACTTGTTTAGTTCTTTAGTAAATCTATTTCCGCTACCGAATGATTTAAATACAGAAGCGTATCTTAGATAGGCGACCTCGTCCAATTTTTTTAATCTTTCCAATATGATATTTCCAATTTCTCTGGTTTCAATTTTATTTTTACCGCGAGCAAATATTTGTGCTTCCACTCCAGCTATTAAGTCCTCTAGCTCGCTTTCTTTTAATCTTTTGTTGGTAGCTATACTTAGACTATTGGTTATTTTATCTTTATTGTATTCCTCCTTTTCTCCAGCCCTCTTGCTGACAATTAAGTTAAGCAATTCTATCTTTTCTCTAGTTGAAAATCTTTCTGTACATTTTTCACATTCTCGCCGTCGTCTAATCGCACGTCCTTCTTCGACTTCTCTTGAGTCTATTACTTTCGTATCTGAATTGTCACAATAAGGGCACTTCATCGGTTCAATTTAATTTAGCGCATAAAACACAACATCTAGTGGTTCAGCACTTCTTTTCCCCACTAGATGTTCTTAATACTTTTTATTTTACTCTTAAAAAAAAACTTGTCAAATGTCTAATCTGTGGATAACTTTTAATATTATTTACAATTTTGTATCGTGTTGTATATTTTATGACTATTTTTTAAGTAGCTGTTTCTGTTGTATAACCGAACCAGCCTTCTAGTCCACCCAACAAAACCGCCAGATTGATGATGTTAGAAACCCCAGCGTTGTTTACAATTCTTCAGGGTAAAAATAGTTAATTAATTGTTCCATAGGTGTGTTATTATCTATACCTTTATGAGGCTTTACAATATTATAATAATTGATAAATCTTATTAATTCTTTTTTTCTATGATCACGATTTTTAAATTGTGTTTTATCATGCCACATTTCCATCAAAGTTTTAATAACTCTTTCCGCTTTACCGTTAGTCCAAGGATGTTTCACTTTTGTAAATCTTTGTTCAATGTTATTACTTTTACATTTTAACATAAAAGCATGTTTTCCACTATTTCCTTTGTATTCTAATCCATTATCAGAATATATTTGTTCTATTGTGTAAGGACATTCTTCTATCATTTGATCTAA
>JAUUEI010067721.1:3915-17545 GCA_032274625.1 Depressigyra globulus
GTTGAAATTCGTCCCCTATAGTTGTAGTTTGACGGGAATGCATTTGATAGCCTCATTCTGGTTAATAGCTTTAGCTTAACAATACAATACATGGTGTCTTATATGTTTTCTCTACAGTTGGCTCCTGAACCTCTAGATATTATTTCAACCCATGCTAATACAGTTTATGCGACAAGTTTCCAAAATGTTTAAATGTTGCACCTCTTCCTGTTCTTCCAGTGAGATTTCCCCGTGATCTCTCGGTGATGAAGATTCTAGAGTGGCTGTGCGTGTTCCACTGGCTGCCATTGGGAGTAATGATGGAGGATTAACGTAATGTTGTTTTATTGCTGCTGGTATCTGTGAGGTAAAAAAACCAAATCATTTGTCTAATATCAACTACACATCCATTTCCGAGAGATTGTAACAATTACAGTGTACTATTAGTTTACTAGAATTTCTATTGATCATTCCCACATATATATTCCATACCTTCTTGAACATAACTACATGAAACAAAAACAAAAATTGGTAGCTGGTTAGTTATCAGAAAGAATATTATTTTGTTATATTGGCAGTAGACAGGTTAAGGACCATAAAGAAAAAGAGTAAAGTAACATGATACTTCTGACATATGTCTTTAGAGGAAACCCGCTGCTGCCACATAGGCTATTCTTTCCGATAAGCAGCTCGGGAGCTTTTATATGCACTTTCCCATAGACAGGATAGTAGATACCACAGCCTTTGGTATACCAGTCGTGGGGCACTGGTTGGACCGAGGAAGTTCAATTCCGCGAGCGCACAACCAACTGAGCTAGATCCCGCCCCAACATAAAGAGAGGAAACACACTGCAACCACTCTTTTGTATATTAAGATAGTAAACACACGAGCCCAGTGGGTATAAACCTATAACACAACCCATCCTACTGTGGGCAGCCATTTAATATTTTACCATAATTCCAATGTATATATTGAGCAGTAAATACAGATTATAATTCAGATGCTAAGGGAAATTACAAATAACTTTCCTTGAACTAGTCTCAGGGGAGTGACAGGGAGCCCAAGTGATAGCTCCCCTTAAACCATGTGTTTAAAAAGCGTTATTAAAAGAACATACAAATGAACTTACTGAAATGGTTTTTCTGCATGGTAGCTGTTTCTTTAATCTGAATGGTGGGTGAAGTCTATGACCTTGTCTTAAGAATTTAATCTTAACAGCATGTTGATCTACATGGCCAGAAAACCTGTCCCACAGCTCGACCCGTTCATGCAAACCCAGCGAATGCAGAAGTTTCTCATCCTGTCAATAAAAGAAAATAATTACATTTGTGTTTTTAAAAAGGTGTATGTCAACAGGTTCAACAAATATAAAAGTAACAATTCAGCAATAAGTCTCAAATAGCAATTTGGCTGCCTCGGTTTTTTTTGTGTTTTTTTACCACAGTAAAATTAGATAATTAGAACCACTGCAAGCAAAGATTAATTTCAAACAATCCATGTCAGACAGACAGCAGCATTAACAGCAAATGAGAAGACATAAAACAAATAAGCCTCATACTTATTGATGTAACTCCACCAAATTAAATCTTTTATTCTGTGATCAAATTAAATAAATTCCAAACACATCTGAATTTTTACAATGCCATTTGTGTGATCGATAGTAGACTATGCAAATGTCACTATAAGAACATAATCAATAAAAATATCGAGACAATTCCATACCTTTATCCCAGTAAACCTTTATTACCAGATGTAACCAATGATAGGCCTCTAAAAATTGTGCCAACAATTATTTCGCTCGCGTATCGCTTGCGCATTCTAGGTTTGCTCAATCCATTTTTAGTTTGCCCTAAAAATTAGGACATTAAAACAAATTTGATATTCATTTGATCAGTTATAGATGTTTGTTCCGACTGTTTGTTCCATATTTTAATGAAACAGATTGACATAATTGCATGTAATTGAGGTCAGATTGAGGTCGGTTTAAAAGATTATTCTCACCCTGCTCTTCATTTTCCATGGTCATACTTACCATATTAATTGATCAAATTTAAGGTTCAGTCATTTCATCAAAATACTACATTTCATTTCTTTAATTAAAATTGTCAAATTTCATATAATTATTTATTTTATAATCGGTTATGCAAAATGATATGATTTACGTAGACAAAAATTTGCCTAACATATTTATGGGTTACCCAAATTTTAAATTCTCAGAGGCCTGAATGACTAGACGTACCATTGCGTTTTCCACGTGGTTCGGACACATCCATCTCCCTGTAGGAAGAGTTGTCAGCGGTGGATTCAAACAGTCTTGGTGGAACAACAACGGACAGTAGTCACACTGGATTAAAGGAGAAACACGGCAACTTCTGGATTTTAAAAAAAGGTTATTGGAAAATTAGTTAAGAATTTTTTTTACAGCAATTGTTAGACATTAACAAGGAGTTGTTGACCACATATTCTACATACTCAACAAAACTTTATGGTTTTAACAGTAAATGTTTTGTAACTTAACTTCTCTTCATTCCAACATCAAAATTAAAGCTTGTGTAAGTATATACTGTGTCCCATTAAGAATCAGAAAGAAAGAGACATGAACGTACTTGCTGCAAATGAAGCAAACTTTAGCTGGTAATGGGACAATACCATTGTCGTGTTCATGCGGCAGTTTCTTGTTACTCGCCCGAACCCCAGGTCGCCTCTTACTGGAACCTGTTACAAATATATAACAAAATTACACAACCATTCAGTAAAACAACATACAATAAAATAACATCCATACATTAAGCCATGAGCAGAATATTTTTACAAATTCATGTGGGTTTTTTTGTTTATTGGGAGTTGTTTTGGTTTAACAATGCACTCAACCCATTTTAATTAACGGTTATATCGGCATTGGACGTACAGTTACGTTGAGAAAACACCAGTGGCTAGATGACATGGACTGCTCCTAGACCGACCACACATTAGGTGGGCACTGTACCACTGGGCTATGCTGCCCGCTAAATTCATGTTATTATACTTAACCATTCCAACTTTCACTTTTCCTTTACAAGTTTTGTGAATTTTTTGTTTTTAACCCTTCTTTCAGAAAATACAATATTTTTAATTACTTTTTAACAAAACTGCAGCAATTCTAGACTGTGATGATCTGATGTCAATGTTTTTAAGACTGGCTATGAAATAATTACATTGGCCAAAGTAAAAGCAATTGTAAAAATTAACTTTTATTAAATAAATGTCTAAACTATTTTGCTACTTTAAAATGATTACAGGTAAAACAATATACAGCCCTGCACAAATTGCACAAATGATTGTTTTGTTCGTGCATCAGAATTTATTTTGCATAACTGATTTACCGTTAGTGTAAAATTTGCTGAATAAAGTTACACAACGAATATTTTTTCGTAAGTACAAACAACTGATATGAAAACATGTTACATTTCATGTTTTATAGATGGTAAATGCCAGGCTTTAGTTAGTATAGGCCTACATATATTGCGTAATATAATACATCCTTATTGATTGTTAGTTATTGTCAAAGAAAATTTCTTAAAAATACGACAAATTGGAAAATACAAAACTTCCATTAACAAGGGTCAATAGGAAAACAGTAAGAACAGTATTATTATTCAAATTTCAAATTTGTTTTTCCATTTACAAAAACCGGTTATGCAGATTTTTAATTTGTGCTGGCTTGAACATCATACCGGGTAAAGGTGTAGTACAGGCAATATCTTTAGTCAATTCAAACTGCAAAGGGTTTATAAGCTTAGCGGCTTTCGCAAGCATCTGTAGGGGGTGTTCCTTCTCTTCATCTCTAGAATGCTGCCGTTTTGGCCGACTTTTCGTGCCGGCTTTTATCGCATTGCAGGTAGCCTCATCTTCATCAGGCTAAAAAGAAGTGGATAATGATATAAATGTTTATTTAATCCAACATGACCACCTTATAAATATAATAAATCAACCACGGTCCAAGATGCTATTAAATTTCTGTAATGACACATTCAACCTAAAGTAATAATGAATTTTAAAAATATCACAATTCATTCATTATTACTAAAGCTGTAACAGTACGGGAGGTCTTGATATGATTTGACACGATATGTATCACGATACTCGAGTCACGATATGATACATATTGGGATACTTACCAATCATCAATGATTAAACTGTTTAGTTCAAGTTTATGAAACATGATAACCGTGAACAAGTTAAGACATGAAGAATGTGGAAATTGTGTTTATTGCTTTGTGCATGTTCATACATTTTTACATCAGTTCGTTTTCTTTTTAACCACAAATGACTAAAACATGAATGTATAATATTGCAGCGCTATACAGCTATCCCATATCGATGTATTGTGGCCCTCACATCACAATATGGTACCGTAAAGTTTGTTTTATTTAACAAAGATTTTTATTTAATAATCAGCTATTGGATGTCCAACATATGATAATTATGACATATGTCTTTTAGAGGAAACCCACTGACGCCACATAAGCTCAATATAATACTGTATCACCGTATTGATACAGCTCTAGTTTTTACAGCAATGAATTTAACTTGCATAATAGCAAAAGTTAAGAATTCTAAATTTCATATTTGAATTTCTTAAAAAGTAGACAATCGTAATGCTTATTTTCAACTATAATTCAGTATGAAAAATAACCAGCTGACCTCTGGTGGACTAATCCGACAACGATGACAAATCCATTCACCAGGTGGCAGTTCGTCCTCATCTAGAGGTGGATCACTGAAACACAAAATAACTCTTACAAAACACTAGAACACGAACGAATCAAAATCAGTTCTCTTGAAACATTTGTTATTATACAGCTGAAAAGTTTGTAAAATAGAGATAAACAAATGCCAAAGAACTAATTTAAATATTACTGGACAATGTGTTATATTCTGTCATCATAATTTCATGCTCAACTTTATATATATAAAACATTTTTGAAAGAAAGAACAACTGAATCAGAATCAGATCAAAACACAGTTTTATAAATAAGTCGGTCACAACACATGAACTCTAGGTAATTGTTTTTATAGCTTTATAACAGCAATGGAAGGGATAACCATGGTGTTTTCTGTCCATCACAATCTGCATCACATGTTTTCAGATCATGACCTCTGACCCCTGAACTACTACTACTCTCAGTTTTAACTTTAAAGTTAACGGTTAGTCTGACTTTATGATGATTTATTTTAAAAAAGCAATGCTCACTTTATAATTCTTATCCACCGATTAAGAATAGGATATTAAATTTTTTATTGGATATTGCTGTTAACAGTTTTGCAAAATTAAGGAACAAAATGCAGTGAAAAAGATATACTGGGTACTTTCCGATAACATTAATATCTGCCAAGAAAACAGTTTCAGGGTGTGTTACTGCATTCTGTGAATGTGAAAGCCAACAGTAATTTTGACACCTTCAGAGTTAACTAATGTGAGACCATCTCAATGAAAAACAACTGATTAATCATAGTTCTGGAATTTTTACTTATATGGAATTAATGTTACATAAATAGGCAAAAATTATAAGAAAAAGAGACGTTTCCTCAAAAAAGGTTTATTTCTTTTTTTGCTTACTTAAAACCCTTTACTTATTAGTTTCAGTTTATAATATATTGAAAAAACAGTCATACTAATACAAAAAAACAAGGTTAAGATATTTTCACATTGAAAGACAGCCCTCAAAATAAGTCACAAATGATTTGTCAGATCTCATATTGGTTATGTTGTATTTTACCATAACCTACACTGTATACTTTGGTTTGAGATCACTTATGTGAAAGGTTGTGAACACTTTTAAATGTCTTGTTATTGACATCACTATTAATTTCCACAACAATGTTTAACCAAAAGTAAAGTGTGTTTTATTTAACGACGCCACTAGAGCACATTGTTTTTTATTACCATCGGCTATTGGACATCATACATATGATAATTCTGACATATGTCTTTAGAGGAAACCTGTTGCCGCCACATAGGCTACTCTATCCGATAAGCAGCAAGGGATCTTTTATATGCACAATGTGTAACCAGAACACTGGATAATAAAATATTCCAGAACAGAATTTCATTGCCCTCTAATTTATTGCGATATATAACTACAGAATTTCATTGCCCTCTTAATTTATTGCGATATATAACTATTTTAAATGATTTGCAAACATAAATCTTAAAATGTTTGGCCTTCGTGTTATAAAATAACTAAAAAATGTGCTTAAAAACCAGACCAGTTTCATATACATGTTTGTATTATGAAAGCTGCTAAAAAAAAAAATGCATTTCACTCGATATAAAGAATAGATTCTCAGATTTTGTGTCAAGGCATGCCATAAGGCATCATGTTTGTTTCAATTGAACAGTGCAAGACTGCAAGGTATTTAGTGTTAATAATTTCTTTTCAGCATTTAGCACGATCGACAGTCTATTTTGTTTTCTGGTGGAAAATTTGACACTAGTATCTGATTGGGTTACGAATGAGGAGGTATATCAGGTAAGCTACTAATCGGTTTAGCAGGCTGCCACTTATAAACATGGACTATTTGAAAAATTAATCAACAATCCATGGCCGAGGGGGGGGGGGGGGGGAGAGAGAGAGAGAGAGAGAGAGAGAGAGAGAGAGAGAGAGGAGACCAATGCTATGGAAAAGTTGACATAAAAGATCCCTTGTTGCTTTTCACAAGAGTAACCCATTGTGTGGCAGCAGCAGGTTTCCTTTCTCATGATCTGTGTGGTCCTTAATATTATTTATCTCGCCGATATAACCAGAAATAAAATGGTTGAGTAAGTTGTTAAATAAAACACTTTTTTTTTTAATTATGTCTGTTTATTACTGTTAGTACAATAACAGGTATAAAAGTAGGGCATAGTCATTAAAATACCTCTTTGTTTGCTGCGGAATGTATTGATATTCCCATGTCTTTATCATTGGCAAAATTACAACAAAAAAACACCTGTCACCGTTTGCCACTGTCTAACTCAAGCATGTGTTTGAAATGTTCAATTTCACCTTGTTTGTCAATATACCGATTGGCATATCAGTTAGTTTCATCGACTAAAACACTGACATTGACAATGTCCATGGCTTCTAGAATACGGTAGCCCGATGCCCATGGCTAGTGAATTTCGCCATCAAGCTTGTAATAAACGTCTGAACGCATGCCCAAAAAACCATTTCCCCACAAGTTAAAATCTGATCAAGTGTTGCCTGTATGTTGAACAAAAAATATTGTATTATGTATCAAAATGCAAATGTGTAATGTTTATAAGTAATTGGAAAGTTATTTTTTATTTATTGTTTTCAACTGGTTTCCTATAAGTATCTGCGTGACCACACAGGTCGTAACAGTGATCACTTCCCTAGTCAATGGCAGGTTTTGATTATGTAATCGGAAACCCTCGGCCAAGTAAATGTATTCGTAGGTTCAATCAGCCATGTCCGTCTTTTGTATCCTAAGTTACGTTGTGTTGGAAATGAAAAGAAATCAAATGAACAGATGTCTAACAACACTCCAGCACGACAAATACATCAGCTATATTCTGTCAAGCCAGTGCTGGCTTACAAAAAACAAAAGCACACAACGCAAAGTTTATTGCCAAAGATCCACTTAGTTGATCAGTCTATTGTCGATCGGTTCTTTATTGGTTTCGTTTTTCTAATTTCAGAAAAGATTTAATAATGTTTTTTTTATTTTAATACAATAACTACAGCTTAATTATCATTTACTTAGCACTATAATGTTTTAATGGAAATAAATTTCAATTGTTTTGCTATAATTTCAATACCGGGATATTACGATTCGGCCTCTTTCCGAATGGATGCAAAACCTAACGAAAATCAACAAAGTATACCGATGAACCCATTTTGATTCGAAAGTCGCCAATTAAAAATAAATCCTATAATATATAAACATTTTAATAAAATAATTAGTTTTTTTTACCAGTAATAATAATATTGATTTAAAAAAACAAAAAAACCATTTTATTTAATAAAATAATTTCACATTTGTTAGTGGCAATGTAATGAAAAATTAAAGATACCATAGTACTTGTTGACATATTATATATATGAACAATTGGTATGTGATAAGATTAATTTTGGAAATTATATATATTATACAGGTGAACAGAAGAATGGTTTTGGAAAACTGGACGAATTCATGATCAAGACTTTCAAGTACATCGGTACCAAGGCCATCGTAACCCTTATTTATAGGGGTGATGGCCAAAAGGGGAATAGGCGACCAAGGAGGAGACTTGTGCCAGTTGCGGATAAAGAACGACCAAAACAGCTACTCTGCCAGTGGCGGTCCCACCTACAAAACCAGTCCTGATGACACCATCTCAGACGGCTGCGACGTCCCGCGTCATAGAAGTGGACTCCCCAGAATATCCCACTCCATTGCCACCTCGCCTTCCACCGGCCCCTACTCACAAGTAGGATGCCACGTGTCGAGACCCTGACTCGGAAAAATTTATTTATTTTTTAATTTTTTTTTAACGACGCACTCAACATATTTTAATTTACAAATGTAAATACGGTTATATTGGCGTCGGACGCATGATTACGATGAGAAAAAACCTCAGTGGCTAGCTGACGGGTATCGATCCTAGACCGACTGCACATCAGGTGGGCACTATACCGCTGGGCTATGGCACCCGCTTCAACCTGGAAAATCACCCCATAACAACTGAAATCGTGCAGGAGCCCCCCTGGGAAGTGGCGCTGGGATGGATGAAAGGAGCCTACATTAAGAACTTGATACTGAATCAACCGCTAGAGAGGCTCAACTTCAACATCACTGAGAAATGGCACCAGCTACCATCAGACACCGGTAAATATTTCATCGGCAACCCGACCAGGAATTGGAGGACCCAAAGCGGCGTCATCAGTCGTCAAGCGAGACAAAAAGGGCCGGCAGATCAGGTGATCTGGATCGTTTTTCAGCAGGACTACGACAGTCAACTAGCATTTCAAATGTTTTATATGCTTGTGAGGTCAACATGGGCTAAACCAATGCAACACTACTAAAAAAAGTAGTGTTTTATTTAACGCCTCTAGAGCACATTGATTTTTATTTAATTATTGGCTATTGGATGTCAAAGATATATGATAATTCTGTCTCTTAGAGGAAACCCGCTGCCGCCACATAGGCTACTCTTTTCTATAAGCAGCAAGGGATCTTTTATATGCATTTTCCCATAGACAGAACAATACATACCACAGCCTTTGGTATGCCAGTCGTGGTACACTGGTTGGAACAGAAAAAACCCAACTGATGTGTTCACTGAGGAGGTTCGATGCCAAGACTGCGGTACCTCAGGCTAGAGCTCAACCAACTGACCTAGATCCCACCCCCTTCACCACTACTATAACACATGTAAAAAAGGAACTCCATTCTGTTTTCTGTATTTAACGTGTCTCTACTTGATGACCAATATTTAAAAAGAATTATTTGTTTTTAAATAAAGGTTTGCTTAAAATTTAATGTACACACTTTCTACATGAAAATAGTCTACGAATAGTAATATTTATTGAAAATAAATCTGTAAAAACACTCCAAAACAAGGTGTAATTCGGGGCAAACAAAAGTCTATTGTCTGTACAGGGGTGGTAAACTGGTTTCATTCAGAAGCCATAGAGTAATAAAGTTCTGTTCCCTATTGTGACAACAGCTCCCATTCCCAGCATTTTAATTATCACTAACGTGTGAAGTAGCCTACATTACACTAAGCCTCACAATTTCAGGGTATGCACTTTGGATTTATTTTTTTTGACTGGCCAATCGGACCACTCACAACGCTGCTTTGACTTGCCCACCTATTTTTTTAATGGCCCGCAACCACATTTTGTTTACCACCACCCCCAAACATATCCAAAGGAACTTAGGCCTACTTAAATTGCACTTTAAACATGTTATCATATCATACGAACCATAATAACAACACAAAAGATGGAAACGGATCTTGTTTTAGTTTTATTACACACTGTTATAATTAAATTGTAATTATTATGTTTTTACGAGGGCCCCACAATAAAACATCTTGAATGTTTTACCAAGGCTCAGTCTTGGAATAAATAAGGTACTTTTATGGTTGTAGGCTTGGTATGTTCCACAAGCTATGAAAACGTTCCAACAAACGAGCATGACAAAAGATCATAGTATCTTTTCGACTTGGCAAAATAATTAGAACGGTGCAGTTGCGAGCAAGCTACATTCTGAAAGAGTGGTAGTTCTCCTACAGGCAGTGCAGGAAGGATGAAGTTGCCTTTATTGGCTTTAGTCACACTCGAAAAAAATTATTCTGGTAGAGTGTAATCATCTTTTTTGATTTCATCCATAATTGATTTTAAAGTTTTTGAGAGAAACGTCTTTTTATCATAAATTTTAGTTAAATATTGATGTGGAGCATCACAATAATCCGTATTGACACTCTATAGCTGATGTATTTTTCACAATGGGGTGTCGTTAAAAATTCATTTCATTTCCAACATAATTTAACTTCGGAAATAAAATCTTTCTGCGAAACATACCTTAGCGAAATGCTGATGTGTTTCGATCGAATTTACAAATACATTTACTTCGCCGAAGTTTTCCAAATACATAATCAAAACCGGCCAAGACATTTTGCATGGTTTTAGATTGGGGAAGTGGTCGCTATTATGTCCTATATGGGTTTGGTTGTGCAGATACTAATAGGAAAAAATAACTTTCCTATCTCTTACAGACATTAGACATTTGCATTTTGATCAGGGTATGCACTTGGGATTTTGTTTTAACTCTCCAATCGGGCCACTCACAGCAACACTTAGACTCGCCCGTGACCAAATTTAATTAAAAAACAAAACTTCTTAAATTGCATATCATACATCCACTAATAACACAAAAGAAGGAAAATAGTGCAGCGGAATGTGACAAGTTGTTCCGAATAAAATTACTATGAAAGTAAAGATGGACTTCTGATTGAACCAACGAATACACTTACATGGCCGAGGTTTTCCGAATACTGACTGTAAAGTGCACACCCTGTTCTGATACATAATACAGGCTTCGAAATAAGTAAAAAACGGTCTTTAAGGTTACCGGGAGGTTTCCACATGACAGAAACGTCAAGAACAGACCTATTGTTCTCCATCAAATTCGTCGGCGTACGGTAGTTTTGTTTCCGAATGAAATTACATCAAGTGATTTTGGACTTCCGTGTTTCGATTTCTTGTACTAAATCACATCCAACTTACTGCGCACCGATGCTTTAGTGACGTCACTTAGTTTGCAAGCATATTGGATTTTAAAAAATTATATACGGGGTTTATCACAGATTATTTTAAATATAAGACACCCATATGTAGAGTATTAATACAAAGAGAACAGTGACAAGAATGAATTAGAAATACATTATACCATAAGTTTTCACTAATTAAGCAGGGATAGAAATCGGGAAATATTTGAACTGGCCCGGGGGACTAGTAGTTCAGGAAAGTTACTAATCCCCAGGAAAAATCACTAGTCCCAACCCCAAAATCCCCACTTCATTATTGGTGCAGTTTGAGAAGTCGTAACATGAATAGGATCTAGCAAGTTCCAGGATTGAGCATACATTACTATGTTTTACGTACTGTTATCTTTAATGGTGAAGATATAAATAAAATACGTTCTAAACAGTGCCTTTCTACAAGTATAACACGCTACACTAATTGTGTAGCCAGTGAGAAAAAAGTTTTGTTTGTTTTTTATACTACTGGCAACTATATATCAGGGTAATGTCTGGTAGAATTTATCAAAACTGTTTCTATTGATGGTTGGATTAATGCGGACGTTAAAATGGGAAGTCGATTGGAATACACTCGGAACTTGGCATTCAAGACGTTTAGCGTTTAGAAGCAAATCGTTAAACTGGTCAAGGCCAAAAAGTTTATTCTTCTATTACAATGTGTTTAATTAAAGACTATTTTATTATCAACGAAACAAATACAAAACGTCAATACGCATAAAGGGGGGTGAGGCGCACACAATTAAAAATCAAACATTTTCATTTCCTACCATGCCTGCGCTATAATCGGTATATTACGGAAATATCTGAATTCGGAAGCAAAATAAGTTCTGATCGTCATTGCAATAAATATCAATGAATTACATCTAAGCTTAACTGATTTCATTGGCAAACTAATTTGACTATATGCTCCATGAAACTGGGTCACAACTGCTTAGTATTACTCACCCGAGGTACTAGCGCCATAAAAATTCTACTCGTCCCCAGGGATTTCTATTCGCCTGGGGCGAGCGTTAGTTTCTATCCCTGAATTAAGGGACTTAAAAGTTAACAATAATAATAATGGGAATATTAAACTTGATTAATGTATGGTAACCTGTAAATAGGTTGTAAACCAGATGTGGTGCTTATTTCGATGACAGATAATACAATATTATTTGGAGATTTTACTCCCAATACATTTTAGTAAAAACAAGTGCTTATTTACATCAAAGATATAAAACATGGGTTCGCATGACTTGTTTTCGCAAAACCTAAAAACAGCTTCCGATGGGTTCCCATAAACCAAAGTGTTTACCATGAAATTTGAAATCCTGTGGCCCGAGGAGCATTTCAAAATGACGATAAAATGTAGCCTGATTGCAGATTCTTTGTTTACCCGCAAAGCTGGCAATAAAATTGAATATAGTCAAATGCCAACTGCTCTGACAAAATACAGTTTAGTCTGGGACTCTTTAGACTTTACCAATGATGCCTTTTGGCGTGCAGGCAAAAATGTTGATCTTATGAAAGTAAAGTTTGTTTTATTTAATGACGCCTTTAGAGCACATTGATTTTTTTATTACCATCGGCTATTGGATGTCAAGCATGATAATTCTGACATATGTCTTTAGAGGAAACCCGCTGCCGCCACATAGGCTACTCTTTCCGATAAGCAGCAAAGGATCTTTTATATGCACAGGATAGCACATACCATGGCCTTTGATATACCAGTCGTGGGGCACTGGTTGGAACGGAAAAAAAACTAATTGATGGGTTCACCAAGGAGGCTCATCTTGCAACCGTGGCACCTCAGGCAACCGACTGAGCTAGATCCCGCCCTGATCTTATGAAGAAAGCAATTCAAACATATTTAAATAACTTTCAATCTTGTGCTAATTGGGGTGTCAAGTTATCAAGTACTAAAACAAAATACAGACTAAACTGAATCTAAAATTAAGTGACAGCTAATGAAATAACTAATACTGAAGGCATTTGTGATTTATTCTTAAATATTTCATGATTAATAATGTCAGAAAAACAATCATGTCAGCTTGGTGGTGGGGAGAGAGTGGACACTTTAACGGATGTCACGGAAATATGTTTTACTGGATTAAGAACACACACACGCACTCATGGATGGGATCGTAAACAATATATTAGTAAAGAGACAAACACCAGTCTTTAACTAGATCTAAATAAAAGTATCTAATACCACGAACAACTAGATTGGCGTCCTGTACTGGACCGTTGTA
This sequence comes from Depressigyra globulus, assembly GCA_032274625.1. Lineage (NCBI taxonomy): Eukaryota > Metazoa > Mollusca > Gastropoda > Neomphalida > Peltospiridae > Depressigyra > Depressigyra globulus. The sequence goes on from JAUUEI010067721.1 coordinate 17,420, forward strand.
GTAACACGCCGACCTGTAGTGTTTCGTCTACACTGAATATTTCTGCCTCTGTAATGCAGTTTTATATTTTATTTTAATATTAATTTTTATTATTTATCCATTTTATTTTTATTTTCAACGGGAACA
>JAUUEI010069940.1:0-17512 GCA_032274625.1 Depressigyra globulus
GGCACTGGTTGGAACGGAAAAAAGCCCAATTGATGGGTTCACCGAGGAGGTTCGATCCTGCGACCGCGGCACCTCGATCGAGCGCTCAACCAACTGAGCTAGATCCCGCCCCCCATAAACATCATGATGTCATTGTAATATTCTCCCACTACAGATGACGTTATTTAACTTTTTTAAATAGAACTGAGAACGGGTGAAAGGCCTATTCATATTAATTAAATTTTATATTGGAACATGTGGAGATTTGTTTTTCATGTATAATTGGTTAAATTCTTCAAACATTTCTGTCTTTTTTTAATATATATATATATATCCAGTCGTTTGTCGAGAGTGTAAAATTATGTAAATGTTTAGGAGTGTCTGTCTCAAACGTCTTCCATTTTATCCTTGTAGTTCCTCGAGCAGAAGCAGGGATTCCAGGTTGTTAAAATATTTAAGAATTAATATCTGTATACTGTTTTAATATATTCATGCACTCAACTAAATATTGCAGAAACAGTAACCATATCAAACAAGTGAAAATCAATTATTATTTGTTTGATGATTTTAATAATAAACATTTGGTTTGCGCTTGTTTGTGTTGGGGGTGGGTTATCCAGTTTTTGTTATCCCACTTTCTATTTTTAGAATTTCTTCTTTTATAATTCATTAATTAAGTTAATAATCATGGGTACTAATAAGAAGAAACAAGTGGAAACCAAACATTTTTGTGATGAATTTGATGTTTTCAGTTGGTTTTGAAGCTTTTCCAGCTGGCGTTTGCTTCTAAACATTGTACACTATACACCCATCATTGTGTATTAGTTTAACTTAAAAACAGAAGATTGTACCAATGTATTTCCATGGATTATTAATTTCTTTTTGTTTAATTGTAATTTATTTTAATTTTTAAAACATTCTTTTGTTGAGCTTTTGCTGAGTGATATGTTAGTGAAATAATTGTATAGTTATTCCGAACTCATTTTCTTTTCTTTTTTTATCTTTTTTTCTTCTGATTTCATGGGGGTTTGTCTAGCCCTTTCATGTAAAGGTCTGTTGAAAGCTAAATATGTTTTTCTATATTTATATGTTGTATATATGTCAAGTTATTTAATGATCACCATCTGTTTTAACCATGTTATTGGGCATTTCACACCAAACACACGCTTCACTAAGCATTGCCTGTTAACCAAGTATGGCGGCTAATTTTCTTATGAATGACCAGTCAGTGAAGTCTAGAAAAATCCACTTATTTAAGATTATAAAGAAAGTTATATTTGTTTTTCAAATTTCATTCTTGTACTTTGTGCATAAATCCAATAAAGAAGCAAGTATGCGCTGTTGTATTGTCTGTGGGCGAGATCTAGCTCAGTCGGTTGAGCACTTGTCTGAGGTGCTGCGGTCGGAGGATCAAACCTCCTCATTGAACCCATCAATTGGTATTTTTTCTGTTCTAACCAGTGCCCCACAACTGGTATACCAAAGGTTGTGGTATGTATTGTCCTGTCTATGGGAAAATGCATATAAAAGATCCCTTGTTGCTTATCGGAAAGAGTAGCCTATGTGCAGAGGGTTTTTCTAAAAGACATGTCAGAATTATCATATGTTTGACGTCCAATAGCCGATGATAAATATCAATGTGCTCTAGAGGCGTCGTTAAATAGAACAAACTTTACTTTACTGTTTGGATTGTCTGTCCAGAACATTGGTTTGTTAGTGAAAGAGAAGAGGGTATAGCAGCCTTACACCTACTCGTTGAGCCCATAAAAACTCTCTCTGGGCTAGAGCCGGTATCAGGATGCAAACTCAGTACCATCCAGCCTTAAGGTTGATTGCCTAGCAGATATTTTAGTAGACAAAATATTACTTGTATGGTTTTTGTTTTTTTAAATACAATTTCAGATTTTTAAACTCATTCATGACAGATACTGTGATAATGCTACAATGTAATGGATGCTTGATGTGTTGTAAAAGCAGTTTATTGTTGTGGCTATGTTATGATTGTTCAGTTGAAGTGTTTTGGTGTGCTAGGCCTTATGTCACATACTATGGTGCACATTTTGCAGCTGTTTTGATTCTGCACATTTTAAAATGATGACATTAGTATACAAAATGTAGTTTAGTTCTTATTTTCAAACATATTCTTCTTAGGATTCTCTTTTAATTATCTCTTTCACTTTTTCTAACTAGGAGATACATTTTTCAGTTTACGAGAATAAATAAATATTGAGTTCTTATAAAATGCTGAAATACGAGACTTCATTAAAATATATTTTTGATTTCACTGTTGGATTAGTTATATATTTATTTATTCTGTTATATATTTTTTTAATTGTATAAAGTGAAAGCTGATAAATGGTCTTATAATGTACAACTATATTAGATTTTAAGGAGAGAGAAAACAAAATCTGTAAAAATTAAATGACAGCATTAATGTTGAAAATTAAATGTAGGAAGACAATTGAAAAAAGTAATTTCTGTTTAGTCTTATTCAACTTATGTGCTAACAGAACAAAAATGCTATGCATACTGAGTCATAACCTTATACCTGCAGAATTATCTCACCATGGCGGAAGTAGGCATCACGCATGTGAGACTATAGCTTCCTCTTTTGTTCTATTTATGTGTAACATTATATTCTTATTATGTGTGACAGGTTGAATCACCGAAATCCCGTCCTGACAGCTAGGAACGAGATCTATGTCGGACCAACGACCTACAAGAGATTCATGGATTGCTTCAACTACCTGTACACAAAAAAATCAAAGGAAAGAACAGAAGTTGTAGAAAAACTTAAGTGAGTAAATTATTATTATAGTCAATTCTCTGTACAACAGCATATTCATCTTCCGACTCACTGACTTCTGGTAACCAACATGCGTTTTCTTTGAGGTTTTTTTTTTGTCTTTACAACAGCACAGACATTTACACCAACAAGTGTATTTGTTAATTAGCAGTATCCCACCGAACGCTTTCTTGCTTTCATTGTTGGCCTGTTTCACTATATAGACCTTCAAGGTTATAAGCGCTTCATCTAGGACAATAGTTATTTAGATTATACATTTATTATCATTTTTCTACCATTGAACTAAGTGTAAGGGACGATCAACATGGCTGTTATAAAGAGACATGACTATATGTGTGATGACATGATGAAACCTCCAGAAGGGATCAAAGTATTTTTTAAATTTGTTTATATGAAAATCTCATATCGTTATACAAACTCAAATGGCTGTATATATGTTCTAGTGGCTGCCTGTTTCAAAAGTGACTCTTCTAGAAACATTTATCTGCTTTATATTGTATAGAGGTCATGTTTTGATACTGTAATAGGTGACTTTTTGTTTTAAAAAATGTCTTATAATTACTGATATATGGTCAAATAATGATGAAATATTACTTTTAGATTTTCACATAGATCTTTGGTTTTTCTTTTTCTTCCGACTTCAAAGGTAAATTTCATAATTTTCATACATGGTAAATCTGTTTCCGTTAACTTATTACAAGTTCAGACAAGGTATTTGAGAATATCTCTACATTTACGTATGTTTAATTTCCATTAGGAAAGTAATTATCACACTCGATCAAACACGGACCGATGCTAAAGCGATGAAGAAGGCTATAAAAAGTTTGACCGAGAAGTTTGAAGATTCCAAGAAGCGAACAGCCACGTTGTTACACCAGCTATCCCAGAAGGCCACAGTGCTGGAAAAGCTGAAGGCGAAGGTGGGACTGAGCACGTCGCTGTATGCCTACCTCAACCTTAATGAGATGGAGACCAACGAGGAGGAAGGAGATGAACTTCTCAAGGAAGGTACGTTTAAGCAGGCCTTCTGGAAGTGAAAAAACAAATCTCTTCCCATGGGATCAATTGTTTACAAAATTCATTAGCCATAAATTAAAAATGCACTAGCCTAACTGATATCTATATTCATTTAACACTAAATTTAGAGAAATTATACTCTTTTTTTGTTCACTAGCCGCCAGGCAAATTTATTGTAGTTAATTACTAGCCCCACATTGAAAATCACTAGCCAGGGCAGTAGGGCTACCATATTCTAGAAGCCCTGGTATAACACTGATTGAATCTTGTCTTACATTCATTTACATTAATTATGCTTATCTCTTCATTCTCTTAAGACTTGTGGGGAGGGGCAGGATCTAGCCAGTCGGCTGAGCGCTCACCTGAGGTGCTGTGATCACAGAATTAAACCTCCTCAGTGGACCCATCAATTGGGCTTTTTTTTGTTCCAACCAGTGCCCCGCGACTGGTATACCAAAGGCCATGGTATGTACTATCCTCTCTATGGGAAAATGCATATAAAAAATCCCTTGCTGCCTATCGGAAAGACAACTTACCATGTTTGACATCCAATATCCGATGATAAAGTAAAAATCAATGTGTTCTAGAGGCATTGTTAAATATAACAAACTTTTTTTTAATGTACAACTTTCAGAGGAGTATGATGACTACGATGTGGAGTTTGACAAGATGCGAGAGGCCACTCTGAAAACCAGACAGGTTCAAGCCAAGGACGAACACGCTCAGGCACTCATTCAGCTCGAGCAGTGTCGACAGAATTTAGAAAATGGACGACAACAGGTTGGTCTTGCTCTACATTAGACACATTTCAGAATTGATCACATTATGGGTGGTAAATAAAGTTAAATAATTTGATTAAAAAATAATCCAAGACCCGTATTTTTGAAGCTATCTAATTGTAAAACTGCCTTAGGTTGTAATGTGTGTCAGTGACATCATGGTTAGCAACAGTTTGAAGATAGCTTGGTTCTAAAAAAATCTTACAATATCTCTAGCCTGGATAACAGGTGTTATTGTTTAACAAATATACCTGGGAATATATTTATCAACAAACTGGCCATGTCCGTTATTTGTAAAATTTAGTCGGGATTTGGGGCTCAGTCTCCAAATGTGGAGTCAAACTGATTAAAAATATGTCCATTGTTAGAGATTAAGACTAATTTTGAATCTGTATAGGTGGCACACCATCAATTATTATTCCATGAATTCCAATGCAAATAATACATCAGAATAAATTTAGTGAAAAATAGCATGATATAACAAGGAATAAGGGACTAAAACATTTTGAACCTACTGTCACTTGCCATGTGCCATGAGAAAAATCAATACAGGTTGACCACAAACATTTTCAGTTCTCCGACCTTTTGTCAGAGCACCGTCCCATTTTGCTTTCATGTACCCACTTTCATGTGACTATATAACGCACTATGAAAATAACAAATAATGTATAATGGCTGGAATATTTAAATACCACAGAGGTCATTCTAGCTGTAATCAACCAAAATGAACTGAACAAAGCATACTTTATTTTAAAATACATTTTTAATGAAGACCTATCTCCTAACCCTGACTATAATAAGCTGCTACAGCAAGTGGTGACAACATAAATTGTGGTGTGTGGCCATTAGGATGGTTTTTTATTGGACATGAAGGGGAGTGGGGCTGTTCTAAGTCATAATTGAAAGTTAAAAACAGTTTCAAATTTTGGAAGGATTTTACCACATTATTCAACACAGTTTAAGTCTCACCATCTATTGAAGCATATTATAAAGAGACTGCTTAAAATAATTTGTCATGGGTCAAAGAAAAAACAAATCATATTAAATCATCATACAATGGGATTGCTTTGAATTGCATTTTACTAGGTCATAGGTCAAAGATTGTGTATTAGTGAAGTAAAATGTACTGTCAAAATGTTAGGTCTATTATTGGAAGGTGCTTAAAATATCAGTACCTCAAGTATACATTGTCCTGGGGTCTGGTTTTTAGCATATTACTTTTCCTGTTTATGGACAGGATTTAGCTCAGTCAGTTGAGCATTCGTCTGAGGTTCCGAGGTCGCAGGATCGAACCTCTTAGGTGAACCCATCAATTGGACTTTTTTTCATTCCAACCAGTGCCATGCGACTGGTATGCCAAATGCTGTGGTATATACTATCCTGTCTATGGGAAAGTGCATATAAAAGATCCCTTGCTACAATAGAACATTTTTGCGGATTTCCATATGTGTCGGAATTACCATATGTTTGACATCCAAGAGCCAATGATTAATAAATCAATGTGCTCTAGTAGTATTGTTAAACAAAATCATTTTGTTTCCATGTTTAGGTTTTGACCAGTTTTATAAATATAGCTTTATTTCCACTCTCAGGTAATCCATTGGAAAAGTAAGGTCGACCGACAGTGCATCGAGCGGCTGAAGGCATTCTCGAACCCACCCCAGCTGGTGGGTCAGGTCATGGAGATGGTGATGACCTTGATCGGCAAGCGGCTGCCCTCTCAGCGGATCCAGGAGATCCACTCGCCTCACAAGGACGACATGTCGAGCAGGATGTCATCCAGTTCCAGCAGCATCAAATACGTTGTCAAGAAACGTACGTTTTAAACAGTCATAGTAGAAATTTATTTATTTCATCCTCTTGTTACAATCTGATGTTCAGCATTATTTCCAAAGTTAGTTTCGGCAGTTTAAAATGTGTTGTAAACAAGCTTTCTACAGTCAAAGCATTCTATTGAAGTCGAATCAATTGGGCTTTTTTCCGTTCCAACCCCACGACTGGTATACCAAAGTCTGTGGTATGTATTGTCCTGTCTGTGGGAAAATGCATATAAAAGATCCCTTGTTGCTTATCGGAAATAGTAGCCTATGTGGCAGCAGCGGTTTCCTCTAAAAAGACATGTCATAATTATGTTTGATGTCCAATAGCCGATGATAAAATAAATATCAATGTGCTCTAAAGGTGTCGTTAATTAAAACAAACTTTTACTTTTTCTATTGGACATCGTAACCTCTTCAAAGCATTCTATTGGACATCGTAACCTCTTCAAAGCATTCTATTGGACATCGTAACCTCATCTAAGCATTCTATTGGACATCGTAACCTCTTCAAAACATTCTATTGGACATTGTAACCTCATCTAAGCATTCTATTGGACATCGTAACCTCTTCAAAGCATTCTATCGAACATTGTACCCTCTTCAAAGCATTCTATTGGACATTGTAACCTCATCTAAGCATTCTATTGTACATCGTAACCTCTTCTAAGCATTCTATCGAACATTGTAACCTCTTCAAAGCATTCTATTGGACATCGTAACCTCTTCAAAGCATTCTATTGGACATCGTAACCTCTTCAAAGCATTCTATTGGACATCGTAACCTCTTCTAAGCATTCTATTGGACATCCTAACCTCTTCTAAGCATTCTATTGGACATCGTAACCTCTTCTAAGCATTCTATTGGACATTGAAACCTCTTCTAAGCATTCTATTGGACATCGTAACCTCTTCTAAGCATTCTATTGGACATTGTAACCTCTTCTAAGCATTCTATTGGACATTGTAACCTCTTCTAAGCATTCTATTGGACATCGTAACCTCTTCAAAGCATTCTATCGAACATTGTAACCTCTGCAGTGGTTACTTTTTAAAGTAAAATATGTTCAATTGAATACATAGCTGTTTATTCAGGACAAATAGCCAGAAACTTAATAATTTGTTAATGTATTTGTTTCTTTATTGTTATTTTTTTTAGCAAAGACTAAAGAGGCATCAGAACGGTTTGACAAAACTCAGTGGAAGCAGATGCAGCTAACAATGTCAGACTCCACCAAGTTTGTCGACATGTTGCATAATGTATCCTGGGAAGATGGTTTACCAGAAGATGTTCTCACAGGTTACTCGTTTTGTTTCACAATGATTCAATACTGGAAGAATGGAAATAAAGCTTTTATGACTCCAGAATATTTTCTTAAATATTATTTTACTTTAAAGGGAATTTTGAAGTGCTTTATATTCTAAATACAAGGCTCGGGTTTGGAGATCAGGGCCCATATTTTTCGAAGCTATTGTAGCTACGATTAATCGTAACAATGTCACGAGCTATGGTGTTTGTTACAGCCTACGACAATTTACTAGTTTTTAGCTCTACAATTGCTTAAAAAATATGGACCCAGGGTTCCAATAAATAACCCACACCATTCAGTAAGTGTGAGATCATTAGGATATCTCGTTTAAGGTATGATAGAAACAAATATGCTTATGTTGAATTTGTTTACACTTCCTGAATGCCAGTAGTAGGAATTGAGCAGTTGCACAAATAAGTCTATTAACAGTTTTATGCAGTGAATGACTTTATATTAAATTTCTCAATCTATATATATGTGGATTTGTCATGACATTTTAAACTGTTGACAAATTTGTAACTTATGTCAAAGAATTTAAGGTGTTTTTCTTAGAATTGACTTTAAATATTTTTCAGTTTGGAGAAAACTAGTGTTAGGGAGGAGGGGGGAAAATGTATACTTTCTTTTTTAAATGACACTATAAGTAAAATTTAATTGTGTTAAAATATGTTCTATTATGATTAGTGTTCACAATAATATTAATGTTATGTGTTTCAATTTCACTTTTAGCCGTGGAGAGTTACCTGTGTGTTGGCAAAGATGGTCAGCTTGGTGTAACAGGAGAAGGTTCTCTCCTCGATAATGCTGCAGGTTGGTTTTTACATACATACCATATATATATATATATATATATATATATATATGTTTTATTACATGTTATGAGTAAGGCTGTACTTCTACTGAATCTGCTATTATAGGCTTATTTGTTTTCTATGGATCCAGTCATCAAAATTGTGTTGATCACTATGGATCTTGCTGTCCATGTTCTGTGAAACAGAGATTATTCACGCAAATTGCAAGATACCAACCATTACGAATTTGGTGGAATCATGAATTTAAAGAATAGACTACACTATTACGATTATTTTATTCAAAATTGTGACTTTTAAAAAGAAAATTATAATTTTGTGTATTTGACATCAGATTGTATTTTGGAAGGCACTGATGTTATTGACACCGGAGAAATGGAACATTTTCCCTCTTCACTATCGACAATCATAGACTGGTTTCTTGCCTTGTTCTTCAAACTTATAAATTCTGAATAGTAAGCTTGGCGATATATAATAAATCAGTCTAGCAATCGGTCTTCCAAACAGCCCCAGGTAGGTCTACGGCCTTGAACTTTGACTACTAAAATAACGAAAAGGAAAGATCTCGTATCTGTGTTGGACAGCCCTGAACCATTACCGATAGCATTCCTATGTTGGGGATGCTATTCCTATTTCTGAAGGCCTGGATTACGGTGATACTACAACTAGGGTTGGCATCTCTGTATATCTATGTGCGGATGCAGTGGCAACATAGACTACAGCCTCCATTAAAAAAGACATTTTTCTCGTTGTTTCCACTGAACAAATTGGCCAGAATCACTTTATTTTTTAAGTCACAATATTTTCTTCGTGTTTTTTTAATATAAAAATAATCAAATATCAACAAGCTGACTGTCCTATTACTACAATGTCATGTGAATTACTACAGCAAACCATTTTGTTTTTCATGCCTCTCCTCAGAACTGACTGCAAAAACAATATTAAAAATATTACATCAGTCAATGTTTGGGTTTGGGTTAATATATAAGTAATAAAAATGGCAAAACTAACTCCAACTGTGTTTTTTCTGTTCCAAACAGTGCCCCTCAATTTGTTTACGATAAGTAGTTGTTTTTATGTCCTGTCTATGGGAAGGAATATTATATAAAAGTATATATAAAAGTATTATATAAAAGTATATATAAAAGTATATATAAAAGTATATATAAAAAGTATATATAAAAGTATATATAAAAAGTATATATAAAAGTATATATAAAAAGTACATATAAAAGTATATATAAAAAGTACATATAAAAGTTCTCTGTTACTGTTAATTGTAAAATTCTGCCTGTTTCCACCAACTACAATAACCAAATAGTTGATCTCCAAAAGCAGATGATTATTGAATCATTGTTCTCATATGGGGTCTTTACAAAAAAAAAAACTTTAATTTATAATGCAGATAAGACTTGGAGTGCTGTGAAGCGAACTCCGTCTCCAGACAATTCGAAAGGCATCTCAATCGCAGCGGCCAAGTTCTCCAGTGAAGACTGTGCGGTGCTGGTACAGTACACCATCGCCATCGTCGAGTACACGTGGCTCTGTGGACCTCTCAAGACGGCAATGGAGCGCCTTAACGAGCTTGAGAGAGAGATTGAGGAAAACGAAAGATTGCAGAGATTGCAAGAGGAAGAGGTAAATCTTTATAGTTCGTTTTGTCTTGCGAAATTTCCCTCAAGTTTCATGTTCATGCATGTTTTAACTAGCCATGATCTTGGGGGGAAAAGTTTTGGGTTTTCTTTTTTTTTCTTTTTTTTAAATTTATAAATTATTTTTTAGAAAAGTATTGATTATTTCATGTACTTCATAAGTTGGGGGTAGGAGTGTGGGGTTGAGGGAGAGGTTCCTTTTTATGTTTTTAGTTTCAGTGCATCATTATATGTCACTATTTCTATAAGTCATTTGTAATTAAAATGTGTTCGAGCTGTCACTTAAATGTAAAAAGCGTACTACTTTGGTGATTCAGATAACCTTTATTGACTATGTCTTATTATTTTGGCGTCACAGGATTTAGCTCAGGTGGTTGAACGTACACCTGAGGTGCTTGTGTTGTGGGATCTAACCACCTCAATTGGGCTGTTTACAATTTCCAACCAGTGCTCCATGACTGGTATACCAAAGGGATTGGTCCCTACTGTCCTGTCTATGGGAAAGTGCATATAAAAGCTCCCTTGCTACCAGTAGTCCAATGAAAAATATAACAACACGATGTTCCATTAATACTATACAATTCACCGATTTGATTCAAACACTGATGAATTTGAGGATACCTGGCCTGTTTTGGTATCTGAATCTATCACCACAGTTAAATTTTGTTTCTTGATATATTTATAAGTTGATGTGAGATGGTTAACAAAAGGCTTATGAGTATTTATTATGAATGTGGAATCTTCTATAAACAAAATATTAGTAGTAGAATTAGTAGTAGTTGTAGAATGTTATAAAATCTAGGATCCAATTTTGCAAAACAAAGTTTCAACTGAACTTTGAAAAACCATATTAATGTTTATTAATTATTAAAATATATAAATAAACAAGTTTATTATTACATAAAATATGGTAGTAAGTAAATAAATAGACCAGGGTGTTCCAGGTAAAATGCTCTTCAGTTGTATATTTATGTTGACAAGTGAAACTATTTTTAAGATGTTTTGTGAAATTTGCTACTTGGTATTTTAAAACCGAGAATTGGTCATTTTCGTGATGTTTGTGAATATCCTCCATTCTGTGCAATTTCTTTTGCAAAACATCAGATGACACTTATCAAGAATATATAAACCGTATCATATTTATCAGTTAAACTACCGGTATAAACTATTTGGAAGTTTAAGTTTTACCTTTGATTCTCAAAGTACATATCCTATTTCTTCTCCTGGAATTGGCTCAAGCATTTAGTCAGTTGAGTGCTTGCCTGAGGTGCTCAGATCATAGGATCGAACCTCAGTGGACCCATCAATTGAGCTTGTTTGCATTTTAACTAGTGTCCCGCAACTGGTGTACTAAAGGCCATGGTATGTATTGTCCTGTCTATGGGAAAGTGCATATACAAATTCCCTTGCATCTCTCTTGGAAGGAGTAGCTAGCCCATGAAGAGGTTGCAGTGGTTTCTCTCGTAGCACCTGTGTGGTCTTTAACCATATGAATGACGCCGATATAGCTGTAAATAAAATGTGTGGAGTGGTGTTAAAGAAAACAGTTCTTTTTTTCTTTTCTTCTCAGAAGTACATTCTGTAAACCGTGAAAAATTCACGTGCACATTAATTTCGCATCGTTCGCGGCAAACATCAAATCATGAAATTTATACACGTGCGAACTTTTCTGGCTCAGGTTACGTCTTTAGGTCAAACGGTCATTTGCGAAATTTAAACGTCACGAACATGCACCAAATTTTGGTATTCGCAAAAATTACACGTCGCAATATTAATACGGTTTACAGTATGTAAAATGAACTTGTTTTAATATGACATAACATGACTGAGTCAGTTTATATACTTTTAATTATCGTCATTTCCATATGATGTTAATTCTCCGCTTTATTAAAGTACTCTGCCATTACAGTTTTAGGCGAGTGACCATAAAATAAGTTTTATTAACTTTGTGATGATATAGGACACTGTTTACAACTGACATTTATCCAAATGTATATGTATGTGTGTATATATATATATATATATATATATATATATAGAGAGAGAGAGAGAGAGAGAGAGAGAGAGAGAGATAATAAATGAGTTACCATTTATTATCAAGTTTATGTCCTGAGTGAAATCATTAGCAAGTGACAAATGAAAATTATTTCATGACGGATATAAACTTGATAATAACTGGTACCGAATATATTATTATATTTATTACCCACAGCTATTTTCTAATGTTTAATGTTTTCCAGACATCTGTATGACAATACTGACTAGAAAATACGAAAGCCACTGCACATAACATTCTTTGTTGTTTTAACTTGTTTTAATTTGTAAAAACCAAATTTCTATTTATTATATAAAAACAAAATCAATAAATAACTGTATTAAAATATTTTATTACGAATGTACAGTGGAAACAGAGACACTTTGAAGCAAATGGCTGACATCATTTTTTTTTTTTATTTAGTCGCAATGATATCATCTTGCGAGATAATTCCCTAAGGAAATTATGTTTTTTATTTTTCCTGGTTCTGAATGGCTGCTGGGGTAATAAATAAATATATATATATCCACAGATTGTTTCATTCTGTATTGTTAGTTTTGATGGTCGAGAGATCTGAGCAATTCCAGTATAACAAATTTATGGTCCTGTTTGTTTAACCTAAGGGGCGGGATCTAGCTCAGTCGGTTGAGCGTTCGCATGAGGTGCCGCAGTCGCAGAATTGAACCTCTTCGGTGAACTCATCAATTGGGCTTTTTTCCAATCAGTGCCCCAGTGGTATACCAAAGGCTGTGGTATGTATTGTCCTGTCTATGGGGAAATGCATATAAAAGATCTCTTGCTGCTTATTGGAAAGAGTAGCCTATGTAGCGGCAGCAGGTTTCCTCTTTAAGACATGTCAAAATTATCATATGTTTGATGTCCAATAGTCAATGATTAATAAATCAATGTGCTCTAGAGGCATCGTTAAATAAAACAAACTTTACTTTACTTTGTATAACCTGATGATAGGATGATATAAATTCTTTCTGAGTTCCGTTACCCCTAACATTGCATACAGTATCCTCTATGCGATCTCTTTCATAGGCAAGACGTGCAAAATCACGCTTGAAGGTAATAATGACAAGTACTAACATCCTAACTATGGTTTTGTTTGTATTGTTATGTTTTAGTTTATTCACTTGAGTATGGTACTTTGTTTTTAAAGGTTTATATTGCTAACATTTAAAAAAAAAAAATATATATTATTTATTTTTAGTATTTGTTATCTAAAATTGCAGTTTAAAGTTACAGGAAATGATATTTGTAACTCTCTAATGTTTTGGGATTTTTATACATAATAACCAAAAATGCAAAAGAATTTTCAAATGCATTTTAACAATTTTAATTGAGACAAATGATAGGTTGTGATAAATTCCCAAGAACTTTCTTGAATATTTTTGTAATATTTAGTGAAAAGTTTTACACAACATCAATTTTATTCAATCTATTTAAACATTCAACCAGTGCCTCACGACTGGTATACCAAAGGCTGTGGTATGTATTGTCCAGTCTATGGGAAAGTGTATATAAAAGATCCCTTGCTGCTTATCAGAAAGAGTAGCCTATGTGGCGGCAGCAGGTTTCTTCTAAAGATATGTCAGAATTACCATATATTTGGCGTCCAATAGCCATTGATAATAAAAATCAGTGTGCTCTAGAGGCATTGTTAAATAAAACAAATTTTTATTATTTAAACAAATTGGTAATTAAAAAAAAAGAAAAAAAAAGTACCATATGTATTTTGAAACTCAAATTGAAAATATTTTATCAAAATGAACAAGATATAACTGAAGTGTATAAATATTAAATTGCTGTTTTCAAATTTTAGCGTTTTTATTTTTGTTATTTTTTAATTATTTGTTTTCCATTATATTAGGGCTCCAAGTGTAATGAGTTATAGTAATCATTAGAATTCATCTTGTTATTGTGCCAAAAGTCATTTTGCATATATTTTGATGAAAACTGCTAATTTTATTGTAGGATATTGTAATGTACATTATTCAAAACATTTTGAAGGATATACAGTGGGTTCCACCTAATTGCATACTGGGTAAAAGAATATTTCGTGTAATTGAATAGTCTCTTCAAACACCAAACCATTCACTATCTATCATACGTAAAATAGACTGTCTAACGAATAGAGTCCCAGGGGAAATACCGCATAATTGCAAACAATTACAAAAAAAACAGTAGTATAATTTCAACGATATAATAAAGAAACATGCCTTTATTCTGTTAAAATAAAATTTGAGTTTTATTATTTTTTTAAATCCATTAAAATGTTGCAATCATACGAGTCCTGTTGCAAAGTAAAAATCGCCATCATGTTAAGTCATGTGGCAAATGATAAAAAGTTTATGAAAATAAATATTAAATTTTGATTTCTGTGTAGATAAAAACGTCTAATTATTATGTAAATTTTTAACTTGAATTAAATAATAAATTGTCTTTTAATTGATTGAGTTACGTTAATCTTCTATATCCCACAATAGGAATAGATAGTTTTATCGTTTGGAATGTGCAATCAGTTAATACGACTGCGTGGTCTGATGGCGGGAAAACGGTTTCTGGGAAGAAAAGTGTCGAACTGTTGCATCAAACTATGTACATATAACGCGAAATGAAACAATTTGGTAGAAATTTTTTTGTTTTTTTTGTTTTTGTTTTAATAGAGCACAAAATAATGAACAAAATGAAGACCCTGCAAATTTTATTTCAATAAAAACAATGCATGTAAGTAAAGCTCAAAAACGGACAAATTGGCTTAGTCGGTAATGTTGAACACGTGAAATTAATCACCATTACCACGTAGCCTAGTTTTCTAAGCCAGAATAAGTATAACCTCCCAATAATAGTCGTTACGCCTAATCGACTAGATCGGCTAATTGAATAGTTGTGTGTTTGCACGGAGGCTATTCAAATACGCGGAACACACTGTATCTCATATATAGTTACATATTATAAACTCCTTTAGTTGATTATGCTTTTTGTTATTCTTAAAATTAATTTCCTGGTTTTTGTCCAACCATTTCTCATGACTGAAGTTTAATGAAATATTTCTAAATGCAACAATGAAAATATAGCAGTTTGGATCAGTTTGTGTTTCGTTGGATGCAAATTTAAAAAATGTATGGTTTGAAAATGTCTCTAAGGATTTTCTATATAATATATTCATGCATGGGTAAAAGCAGCTTGGAGCCCATTTCATTATTTATTTATTAATATTACGTATTTTGTTATTTTTTAAAAATTATTATTATATGATTTTATCATCTATAATTTACGTAAGTTGTGCTTACTATAATAGATCTGTGTCTATTGTGTAGAGTTTAAAGTATCCCCAGGCTGACTTTATTTATGTTACCTGCTTTGTGTTACCAATGACAATGTTTGGAAAAAGCTATCTTGTAAATTAATATGCGTTTGATTTCCAAGTAAAATATGGTCAAACCTGTGTTAAGGATCAAGGTCTTTTTAAAGGAAGTATTTAAAAATGGTTCTTAAGACAGGCGGCTGCTTAATATAGGTTGACTGTGTTTAGATCATTACACATAGTAAGCTGAATGATAAGGTGGCTTTTCAAACAGAAGTTAAAGACAGTGATTACAAACATTCATGGTGTATAATCAACACACTTTCAGTGGTCAATTAATTATTAAAATGGCAGTAAATGAACACCAGCAATTACCAGTTGCAGGGTGCCAACCTAGTGGAATAATGTTTCTTGTATTTTCTAATATTTTAATTTTAATCATGCGAACACCAATGGTAATGGAACATGACTGTAGATAACAAATGAAAACTAAAACATATTTCATTTTGATAATGTAGGTAATTTGAAATTGTTGGTTAAATAAAATATGAGAGTGAATTCTTTTTTTAATTCCACATATTTGGTATGAATTCCTGGTATTGTTCCCAAATTCCAAATTTTGGTCCCTAATTCCAGATTTTTCTGATTTATTTTAATTTGGTTACCCTGCAGTTGAGTGAGTGTTTTTCAGTTTATTTTAAGTGGATCCTGTATTAAGCAGCCACCAATGTGTGGTGAATATTAACACAAGGTGGGATTTTTATATACTTATATATATATTTTTTTTTTAAAGATTGTTTTGTACTACAGGTACTAGTGATTTGCCAAATGTTGAACAAGGCTTTTTATCTAATAGCTGGATATTTGTTGTCCGTATCCATATCTATTTTTATTTCTTGCCAATGAATTGATATCATTAAAATAGTTATGACCATTTTCTTAGCAATCAGATATTAAAATAAATGCCATGATATGGTTTATGTGAAACAAATACAATTAAAACCTGAATAAAATAGGTGGGTTTTTTTTAAATTAAGTTGGGTAGAAAAAAATAACAAAGGATAAGTTGTTAAATACTATATAAGATTGAATAGGATGTTGCCTAAAAGTGTTTTTAACACGTGTTTTATATGTTTAAAATTGTTTACTTTGCCTAATGTACCTTCACATTGTTGATGTTATAATGTCAATGTAATCTGAAATGACAGGTGGTATGAGGTTTGAAAAGAAACAACTTACAGGGCACGATATTTCATGCGAATGGTCATTCTGTTCTATATTGGTTAACAAACACAAAATGGTGCCGCTAGCAGAGTGCATCATTAAAACCCCACAAAATGCCAACAAACTTCTGCAGCAATAAATATGTCACAGATCATTCAGTTATTCTTGGCTTGGCAGGCATCTCCATGAGAGGCGAGCAGCGACTCGTACGTGCCTCATACTCACCTGAGTAGTTTATTGCTCGCCTCATTTGTTTTGTTATATAGTTGAAAAAGTCACAACTTAAAGAACCTGCTCTCCTTATTTGCTATTTCTCGCATTGGATTGCTCTCCTGCTATTTTCAAACGGAGAGGCCTGCTTGGTTTTTTTAAAAAATGCATTTTTTTAGTCTATCTTAGCTTCCATTGAGAATATATTTTTGTAAATAAAGAAAAGTAAAAGTGTTTTAGAAATTAGAAAAACCCCTCACTATTTAATTGCAATTAAGAAAAAATCTGTCCAGCAATAAATGAATTCTAATTCATACCAATAGTAAAAGAGTTTTGTTTGCAATGCTGCATTAAAGATGGCATACTTTACTTTTTTTACTATTGATATATATTACAACTTATATTTATTACAAAATAATGATAATAACCAGTTAATATCATAGGATATCACCTTTATTCTTATCAGGCTGAAAGGGAAAGTTGCATCCTTACATGGACAGGATAAAGCTAACAAGCAGCATCAACAACTGGTTATTTTCTGTAATATATACATGTACATAA
>JAUUEI010071051.1:0-13246 GCA_032274625.1 Depressigyra globulus
ACTCTTCTGTCTTTTTTGGAAAATCTTCATCTTTCAATTCTTTTATTTTGCTTTCCATAGCGTTAACCTGGCCAACAATAACTTGAATTTTCTTCAATTCCTTCTCCCCTGCACTTCCAAATATTTTATCTAATAACTTCATACTACTACAAATCTACGAATCAACTACAAATCTACGAATGCTTTTGTATTAAAATTTATACTTGATCTGTTTCAAATTAACTTATTAACTATTGACTTCTAATTATTTTTTTACATCCCCAAGCGGGAGTTTAAAGTTCTTAAATCTTATATTTACCTTAACCATCTTATACTTATTAAAGTCTATCTTATTTTATGTTGTTTGGCAATAACAAGCAAAAATTCTCCACAAATTAGGTTTGTGGAGAATTTTTATTTTTTTATTCTTATTTTTAAATTACTAGTCTATACCCTTTGATCCCCTCTTTCTTTTAATTCTTGTATTATCTTCTTTACATCTTGTGCTCTAGACTTTGGACAAATCAACAAGGCATCATCTGTATCAATAATAATCATATCATCGATACCAATGGTAGCTATTATTTTCCCTTTTTTCCCATAAATAATACTACCAGAAGTGTCTATATTTAAACGATCCCCTTTTACTAAATTTCGTCGTTCATCAGCTTGTACAAGCAAATTCTCATGCAAAGTATCCCAAGTACCAATATCCTTCCAACCAAATTCTCCCTTAATAATTAGCACGTTATTTGGATCAATTTTTTCTGTAATGGCATAATCAATTGAAGCTCTTTCCATTGAAGAGTATAGTGTTGCAATTTTATCCTGATTATTTTCTCCTTGTATTTCATTTTCTATCTCTTTTAAAATTTTAAACATCTCTGGCGCATATTCTTTATAAGCTTCTAAAAATTTCTTTGGTGACCACATATAATAATTAGCATGCCAAAGATACTCTCCTGATTCTACGTATTTTTTTGCCGTTTCAAAATCTGGCTTTTCTTTATGTCCAGCAAATTCATAAAATTTTACTTCTTCTCTCTCTTCTTTTTTGCCTCCTATCTTTGTGTATCCTAAGGAGGTGTTTGGCTCCGTAGGAAGAATAGCAATGTCTAGTAATTTTCCTGTTTCATTAATAATTTTCTCTGCTTGTTTAATGCAATTTAAAAATTCATCCACTCGAGCTATGTAATGATCGGAAGGAATAAAAGCAATTGGCTCGTCCGATTCCTGCAAACCTAGCTTCATGGCCGTAAAACCCATTGCCGGCGCAGTATCGCGACGACTTGGCTCAATTATAATATTTTTTTCAGGAAAATTTGGTAAGATATTTTTTATTTCTCCAGCCAACTGAACTGTTGTAGCAATAAATTTTTTATCCTCTGGGTAATCCTTAAACCTATCCAAAGCTTCTTCCAACATTGTTTTATCAGAAATTAATTTACAAAATTGCTTAGGCACATCTGACCGACTTGTTGGCCATAGTCGTGACCCGGATCCTCCCGCCAAAATAACTATTCGCATAATTTTATTTTATTTTATTTTAATTACTTACCCCCACTAAGCTTAACACTTAGCTACTAGTTGGTCAATAATATATATTTTCTGTTTAAAAAAACAAAATAAACTAATTCATTTTGTTTTTTTATAGCAAGCTTGTCAATTAAAACATTGATGTCTCTTTGGTATCGGTATCAAGTACTTTATTTACTAGTGCATCTGCCTCCTTATTTTGTTCTCGTCGAACGTGAGCAAATTTAACTTCGCCATAATCCAACATCAAATTCCAAATTATAATAAAATATTTTTGAATTCTCTCATCTCTTAATTTGTACTTGTGGTTTAATTGTTTTACTGCCAATTCAGAGTCCAAAAAACATTCTACCAACATCTTTTTTGCCTCTTTTTTTCCAACAACTTTTTTCGCTTGGTCTAAAGCATAAATTAAAGCTTCATACTCCGCTTCGTTATTAGTTCGACTATCTCCAATATATTTACCGAATTCACTTTTCTTAACTACCTGTCCAGCATTACTTACAACTGAAATCACCCCACCAATCCCCGCTGGACCTGGATTTCCCCTTGAACCTCCATCTGTGTAAATTGTGATTTTATTGTTCACCTTTTTATATTTTACAACTTATTATTCCCCTCTTAACTTTTCTACAATTTGTCCTAGTTCTTCTTCGGAATAATAATCAATTAAAATCTTTCCGTTATTTTTTATTCCACGAATTTTTACTTTGGTATTTAAATTGTCAGCAATTGTATTTTCAAGATTAAGTAGGTCTGGGTCAACGTCTTTTTTAATTCTATAATTCTTACTAATTTTTATATCCTTAGTCGCCCCTTCCACTTGCCGAACATTCAGCCCCTCTTTTAGAATAGACTTAAACAAATCCAACTGCTTAGACTCATCTTTTAAGACTAAAATACTTCGCGCATGTCCTTCTGTTATCTTTCCCATCGACAAAGCCTCTTGTATTTCTTCTGGTAAATTTAATAGCCTTAAAATATTTGCCACAGCACTCCTACTTTTACCAACTTTCTTAGCAATTTCATCTTGAGTTAAATTAAAATCTTCTTTTATTCTCTCGTAAGCCTTGGCTTCTTCAATCGGATTAAGATTATGCCTCTGAATATTTTCAATTAAAGCCCACTCTGCTTTATTCTGCTCAGTTGCCTCCCTAACTACTACGGGGACTTTATCTAGTCCAGCCAACTTTGATGCTTCCAACCTTCTTTCTCCAGCAATCAATTCATACCCGCCCTTCTTACTATGACTTACAACCAAAGGTTGGATTATTCCATGAGAAATAATTGAATCGGATAACTCTTGCAATTTATTTGGGTCAAAATTAGTCCTTGGCTGATATGGATTTGGAATAATTTCTTCAACGCCAATAGTCATTATGCTTTTTAGTGCTAAATTTCCTATGGGAGTATTCTCCAGAGATGTTTTTGCTGCAGAATTTTCTTTTGTCTTTTTAGAAGCGTTCCTTAAATTCGTTTTTTTATCATAATTGCCGCCGAAATAATTAGCCTCGCCTACTGAGTTGCTCTTAATTGAATTTTTTTTTGCTTTTTTTGCTTTTGAGCTATTTGAAATAACAGCCTTTTTTGCTGTTGTATTTTTTTTATTCCCAAAAGTTTTTTGTGGGATTAATGAAGATAACCCTCTTCCTAGCCCGCCTTGTTGCGCCATGATAACTAAATTTTAAATTTTAAATTTCCAGCCCACTGCTGGTCAGCCCAGAGCTGATAATTGTCTCTTACAAAAACCAATAATTTATCACTCCAATACCTACAATAATTGTAATTACTATTGATGTTATAAACATACCAATCTGACCAATACTTTTATAAGCCTTCCAGGTTGAGTACAGCCAAAACGGTTGCCATAAGACTCATTATTAATCCAAATTCTGGATGCTTCATCGCCGTCAATAAATAGGATATTATTGCAAACCCTGGCAATGCAAATTGTGTTAAAGCGTCAAAATCTTTATGTCTTTTTTTATAATTCTTCGGCACTTACTTTTTATTATTTGTAATAACTTCTCCTGCTAATTGTCTATACGCTCTCGCGCCGGCATTGAATGTATCAAAATTCAAAATTGATTTTCCAAAACTTGGCGCTTCAGCTAGCTTAACTGTTCTAGGAATAACTGCTTTAAAAACCTTTTCTGGAAAATGCTTCCTCACCTCTTTTACAACCTGTTTAGCCAGTCTATTTCGCTTGTCATACATCGTCATTAAAATTCCGCCTAAATCTAGCTCTGGCTTTAGATTCTGTTGAACTAAGTCTATTGTATTTAGTAGTTGTCCCAATCCTTCTAAGGCAAAATACTCTGTTTGAACTGGAATTATAACTTCGTCGGCTGCTACTAATCCGTTAATGGTTAATAAGCCAAGACTTGGTGGGGAGTCGATGATTATAAAATCATATTCTGCTCTAATTATTTCTAGGATCTCTTGTAATTTAAATTCTCTATTTTCTATTTCCGTTAGTTCTACTGTTGCTCCAGCCAAATCCTGATTAGCTGGTAGTACGTGCAATCCTTCTGATTCCGTCTCTACTACAAGGTCAATTGGGTGTTCATTCATAAAAAGAGCGTGATACAACCCCTTTTCGACACTTTGGGCATCAATTCCTAATCCACTGGAAGCATTAGCCTGAGGATCTAAATCAACTAAAAGAACCTTCTGCCCTTGGTCGGCTAGATAGCTTGCCAAATTAATAGCAGTAGTTGTTTTACCGACTCCTCCCTTTTGATTGATAAGTGATATAATTTTTCCCATAAAAAATAAAGATAAGAAAGCTAAGCACTCCTTCAAGCTTGTTTAATAAACCCCTCTTTTAATATTCTTATTATACTAGAAAAAAAACCTTTGGGCAAATTGATTATGCTTTATTATAAAAAAGACGCCTGGAGGGCGTCTTTTTCTGATTTTTTCTAAAACTTTTTATCGTTTATAAAAAATTTATAATTTACTTAAGTTCTACAGTTGCTCCAGCTTCTTCTAAAGTCTTTTTCATTTCTTCAGCTTCTTCCTTAGCAACTTTTTCCTTGATTACTTTTGGAGCTGCATCTACCATGTCCTTAGCATCCTTAAGCCCAGCATCAGTAATTGTCTTAACTGCCTTGATTACGTTGATTTTAGAATCTCCAGCAGAGATTAGCTCAACATCATATTCTGATTTTTCTTCAGCAGCATCACCAGCATCACCAGCAACAGGAGCACCAGCTACAGCTATAGGAGCAGCAGCAGAAACACCAAATTTATCTTCTAGGATTTCTACTAATTCAGCTAGGTCCAAAACACTCATTTTTTCAATTTCCTCAACAAGGCTCTTGAATTTTTTTGGAACTTCTACTTCTTTCTTCTCTTCCTTTTTTTCTTCTGTCATAACTTTGTAGTTACTTATTAATTATAAATTATCTATAAAATAATTATCTGAGTTATTTTCTTCTGTCAGTTCTTTATAAACCCGGCTTTGTCTTACTCTATTTCTCTTCTGCCTTAGCATCCTTAATGGCTGCTAATACACCCACTAGTCCTCGCAAATTTCCACCCAATACATTTACAAAACCAGAAATAGGCGCTTTCAAACTTCCCACGACCTTTGCCAGTAATTCGTCCTTACCTGGCAATTTAGACAGAGCTGTCATCTCTGCCTGATCCATAGCCTTTCCTTCTAGCACTCCACCAAGCATTTTTAGATTTTCATTGTCTTTGCCTAGCTTGCTAACAATCTTAGCAGCTGAAACTTCATCTTCGCCTCCGTAAACGAAAGCTAGCTGTCCTTCCATATTTCGAGCATCTAGCTCAATTTTCTGATCATCAAAGGCAACTTGAGCAACACTTTTCTTAAGAACTTTCATCTTTATACCCTCTTCTCGAAGTGCATTTCTCAATTCACCCATCTCATTTACTGTCATTCCCTTGTAATCAACAACAACTGTTGCTTTACTGTCTATAAGATTTTGAATAAAATCTTTAGCTAATTGTTTCTTTTGATCTTTTGATAACATAATATTTGATTTAATAAAAAAGTCTGCCTAGGCAGACTACTGATAAAACACCTTTGTGCTTTATAATTTTTCTCGTTAGGACTTACTAATGCCTAAGGTCTGCGAAAAATTTACTCTTATTTATTTGTACTTATTTATTTTAGCAGGTTTTGGGATGTTGTCAAGGGAAAATTGTTACACATTTATCACCTATAATAACTACTCTCCATTTTTAATATTATCAATTACTTCTTCCAATTGATTAGCTGTCTCTTTGTTCCTTCCGTGAAGTGTCCTTATAGCTTGATTCAGGTCATCTATATATTGATTCATTCCTAATGCTTCTCTATGTTCTTGCTCTTTTAATTTTTGTTCTGTCTTCGCTAAGCTTTCTTTTAATTCCTTTGCCTCATCTCTAAATTCAAGTAATACTTTTTCGATCTCTGCAAAGTCTTCCCTATCAATATTCCAGTCTCGTTGTTCCCTTCCTGTTCTGTATAAAATTTCATATATCCGTTCCACTAATTCTTGCGAACGAGTCCTTTCTGAACGGCCATACTTTTTATCCACCTTCATTTTATCACTTGCTACATTTACCATTCCTGCTCCCGTTAATTCAAAAGCCGCCGTCTCATGATCGATTGTAGCAAAATTAATTTTTCCATGAATATTCCTTTTTAATCCATCTTCTAATGTAGCATAACCATAAGAACAATCTAATTGATACGTAAAAGATTCATTGAAAATCTTTTGCAATTTTTTTGGCATTTTTTTTCTAATTTCTTCAAATTTTTCTCTTTGCTCGTTATTAGAAAAATCTATTATATCTGTAATAGACTTAGGAGGCTCTATTGGTTGCTTTTTTTTATTAGATTCTTCGGCTCGAGAAACATCTTCATGCTCCATGTTAATATTTTCAAAATTTTGGACTGTTTTTTTTATATACTCTCCAATATACTTTAAGTATGAAATATTTTGAATTATATTTCCATCAACATCAGTAAAACTACTTTGCTGTTCACCTAGGTCAACACTGTCCTTAGCTACAACTCCTAATAAAAATTCATCCCCAGAGCGATGCGTTGGAACTAATTCTATACCCTGACTTTTTGCCCATGCCAATAATGCTGGATTGGTTAATGCCCTGGCCATAACCCAAAGAGCTTTATCCCCCGAATTATATCCTCCCAAAGACATATCATTAAGCATTTTTAGACCATCCAAATCAAAAAACAAAGTAGCTACTGAGCGTAATTTTTTAACATCTTCCTGCAAGTCCTTATTACTTTCCTTTTTTAATTCTACCAACCTATTACTAACGGCCCTTGTCATAAATGTCATGAAATGATCATGCCCATATATATGCAACCTTTTATTGTATTGTCGAGATAACTCCTCTAAAAATCTTTGCCCTGCAAATTTATCCATATACACGTCAATCCATGTTTTTATCAATTTTCCTTTTTCCCTCATGGCACTGGCAATCTTTTTATGATTTACTCCTTCTTCTCTTAGAAGACTTTTTACATCTTCTATCATTTTTATTATTATATTTTCTATTAAACCGTTCACCTCTTTCCGTCCCTTTGTTATTATAAAATTAAGCTCCTCCAACTTCCCTAAAAAAAATGTTGACTCCATACAGGCATCCAGAATAGCTTTGTCCAATTTTAATTCGCCATTAACAGAATCTGGAATATTGCTTTTAATTAATTGTAACGTACTTTTTATTTTTCCTGTAGACATCTCAAAACGAGAGTGAACACCTTCTGGGTGCTTATTTTTTACCCTCTTTTCTATTATATTATTGGTCTCACTCATTTTATTTTTATTTACTTCCGTACCCATTATTTAATGTTAACCTTACCCCATCAATGAAAAAAATCCGTCGAGACCAACTCCGATAACGGTACTGGTTACGAATTTTAAAACGCTTAGCATTATTAAGCTAAATAAATCTTGAAAGATTATAAGAAAAATTAATAAAAATACAAATCCATATCGCTCTAGCGTCATTTTAGTATGTTCTGAAATTGGTATAATCGCAAATAATAACTTTGAACCGTCTAATGGCGGAATTGGGAACATGTTAAAAACCATTAATAAAATATTGATAAAAACTACTACCGCTAATACCTGCAATAAAGGCCCGTCTACAACTCCAAAAACAAATGCCGCTCTTATCAGCATGCCTGCGACTACGGCCATAACTAAGTTAGATAATGGTCCGGCTAACCCAACTATGGCTGGGCCCCATTTTTGATTTCGCAGGTTGTACGGATTAAACGGGACTGGCTTTGCCCAACCAAAAAGAAAAGGCGAACCTGTAATCATTAGCATTCCTGGGATAATAAAAGAACCAAATAAATCTAAATGATTTACCGGGTTAAAATTTAATCTTCCAGCATATTTTGCAGTTGGGTCGCCTAACCAATAAGCTGCATATCCATGAGATACCTCATGTACAACTACTGATATTATTAATACCATAATTTGCAAAGTTATTCCTGCGTCCATATAATTGACATTTATTTAATTACTTGCTATACTACTATCTGTTGAGGAGAAATTTACTAAATTTACTTTATGCTAAGCTTCTCTTTTATTTTACTACATATCAATTAATAATTCAATACTATGGCTAAGTGTTCTAAATGCGGAAAAAAGGCAATGGCTGGAAACAATCGTTCTCACTCTAATGTTGCCACTAAACGAAAATTTAAAGCGAACATTCAAAGTAAAGTTATCGACGGTGTAAAAATAAAAATTTGTACCGGTTGTATTCGTACAATGAATAAAGTTACTGCTTAAATTATTCCCAAAAGTTTCTGCAGAGATCGGATCTCTGCAAATAAAAAACTAAGCTCCCGAGCTTAGTTTTTTGATACCTCCACAAAAGTAAGTCATTAAATAATTAATAATTACTAATTACCTACCTAAATGTCCTAAGAATCCTAAACATTCCAACCCCAATCCACTCTAAATAGATGATGAAATTCATATTTGATAGGGTAAACTTTCGACATTCGACATTAAACTTTGGACTTTCTACTTTCTACTTTCTACTTTCTACTTTCTACATTCTACATTCTACATTCGACCTTAGACTTTCTACTTTAGACTTTTAGTCCCAGCCCCATTAAACCTAAAACTAATTACAAAAATAACCCCAAAAATAGTCGCCATTATTCCTATCATTCCCAATGCTTGTACTAGACTATAAACATCGGCTACCCAACCAACCAACGGAACTATAATTGCATACAATAATCTTCCCAAAAAACTTTCTACCGATAGCATTGTTGCTCTCACCTCAGAGGGAACTAATCTATTTATATAGTCAGTTACTACAATACTTTTATAGCCACGAACAAACTGCTGGATAAACGCAAAAGAAAAACTAAATAAAAATATAAAATTACTCATCAATAAATAACTAATCGCCACCAAAAATATAAGCATCATAAAAGAATATTTCTCTCCTAAAAATTTCTCTAATTTATGTGCATATTTAGATGACACCGCCGAGACCACTTGAAAACTAGCAAAAACGATTCCAAAATAAACTACATCTATTCCAGTTAATTCAAAATACGGTTGATACAGCCACAGAACAGACTGATTAAAAACATAAATAACTGCGGAGTAAATTATTATCCATTTTATTTTTTTAGACTTTTTATTTGCTCCAATTAAATATTTTTTCATAATTACAAAAAGCTCTCTTAGGTATCCTTTTTCGGTGATTACTTTATTCCTTGTCGGCTCTTTCATTGAAAGCGTTAACAGGATTAATAACGCAAAAAATGGAACTGAAGCAAACAATGTATGCCTTAGGCTAATCCTTACAATAAATCCTCCAATAATTCCAGAAACCGCTAAAGTGCTCATTGCAAAAAACAAGGCATTTCCCCAAATTTTTTGATATTCCTTTTCTCTTCCTAGATTTTGTAGCGTGTCAAAAGTAAGGGCTGTAATTGTTCCCGATGTTAATGAAATATAAAATGCAAAAAATATTTCGGCCAGGAGAAAATCTATGAAGCTATTTCCTGCGCTATAGGCGAGTATCCCCAAGAGACTAAATACACTAGCAATGACTAATGTCTTTTTTCTGCCATACCAATCAGCAAAATAACCAGTTGGGATTTCTAAAACCACGATAGAAAAAGCAAAGAAGGATTGTAAAATCATTACGTCAAACAAAGATAGTCCATTTTCTCTCCAAAACAAAACAATAGCTGGTATAGAAAACCACACGCTTGCTAATATTTGATAGGCATAAATTTTCCAAATATTACTATTTAATTGTCCCCTCTCCATTTCCTTCATATTTTTACTCATAAATCACTTTTTTACAATTGCGACAGTGTTATGTAACGCTGTAATATTTGCAAATTTTTAAATTATACTTAATTATATCAACTATTTATCTATCATCCTATAAAATTATTCTTTCTTCTTACTATTTTTTACTCCCATGGACACCTTTTTACCACTTTTCTTTTGCTGATTTTGATTTTGATAATGCCCCGCCATAATTTTATCAATTCTTTCATAGAGAGGATTTTTTTCTTCAATTTTTTCTAACTGTTTTAATACTGCTTCAATTTTAGCTCGCTGTCTTTTATTAGCATTTACAATAATATTTTCCAATAAAATTTGTGGCCAAAAATACGCTGGCAATTTTCTCTTTAACTCCGCCCAAGAGCTAGAATCGTATGTTAAAAGTGGTTTATCGTTTCGAATATTTCTTCCCGTTGTTTTTTCTATAGCCTTTCTGTATCCATCGCCAGAAACATTTAACCATTCCTGCACTTTAAATATAGTAGCGTTGCTTGTTTTCAAAGATTCATTAATCTCACGATAGGTCATACCTTCAATTAGCATTTCTGCGATTTTTATACGCTTGGCAATCATTTCCACTTCAGTAAAGCTCAGTAAATCTCTCAACAACTTCGCTGCATCCTCAACCTTATTTGTTTCGGATACGACAACACACAGCTTATAAAATAACTCCTCCGACTCTCTCTTCGTCATTTTTTTACTTCTTTTTGCCATATATTTTACATTTACAATTTATCTATTCATTAATTATCTACTCACTAAAAATTAAAATTTTATTTCTTACCCCCTCTTTCCATACCCAATTTTTATAACACACTTATCACTTTTTTACAATTGCGACAGTGTTATGTAACGCTGTAATATTTGCAAATTTTTATTCCTAAACCACTTTTTTGCAATTGCGACAGTGTTATGCCTGTCTCCCGTTTAGGGAGGTAACGCTGTAATGTTTGCAAATTATTTCAATTTTATTGAATCTTCGATTTTATAATTGTCGATGCGTGTTCGTACTAAGGATGTTAGGTAACCGCCGGTTTTTAGCTTTTCGCCAATTTCTCTGGCTAATGAACGAATGTAAGTTCCTGAACCAACTACGCACTTAATTTTTAATATTGGATACTCACCTGCTGAAATATTTGATGCCACAGAATTACCTGCTGTAGTGGTAGTTGTATTAATAGCTGTACCATTCTGTATGTTTGAGCTAGTGACATTATTTACTTGTTTTATCTCATCAAAATTTTTCAGCTGATAATCCAAAATCTCAATTTCTTTAATTGTAACAATCCTTGGTGGTTGTGTAAATTTTTCGCCTCTTCGTGCTTTTTTGTAAGCCCGTTCTCCGCCAATTTTAATAGCACTATAAACTGGCGAAATTTGAATAATATCCCCAATAAAAGTTTTAACCACTTTTTCAATTTCTTCTATGTTTGGCCAACTATTCTCTGTGTTTGTATCTTGTAATTTGAGATTTGCTTGTATCTTGTAATTTGTATCTTGTATCTTACGCGTCCGTGTTTTCTCTCCTTCCTCATCATCCGTCGTGCTAGTCATTCCCAATTTTATTTCTGCAATATATTCCTTATCTTTCTCTAGTACAAATCTTAGCTTTTTTGTTGATTCTCGTCCCACTCCCACAATTAAAACACCTTCCGCTAATGGATCCAATGTTCCAGCATGACCAACTTTTTTTTCTCCCGTCATCCTCTTAATATCTCTTACTACATCAAAAGACGTCACCCCTTTGGGCTTGTAAATACTCCACAATCCATTTTTTAATTTATTCACTCTCATAAAAAACCTTGTATCCTAGATAGGCGGAATATAGGTCGGCTTTGGAGATTAATTCTAACGGTGCGTGCATATTAAAAACTGGCACACCAGCATCAATAATATCCAACCCTCTATTCGCCATATATTTTGCAATTGTTCCTCCACCACCTTGATCAATTTTACCAAGACCGCCACTAATTTGATAAACTGCATTTTTATTTTTATCCAATGAGCTTTTTAAGCTTTGAACAAATTTTGCTGATGCCTCAGAAGAACTATATTTTCCTCCATATCCCGTATGTTTTTCCAGTGCTAATCCATATCCAAACCTGACTGAGTTTTTTAAATCATGCACATCCTTATAATCTGGGTCAATCCCAGCAGTTACATCACCAGAAATCATCTCTGATTTTTCAAACATTTCGTAAACATTATTCATTCCAACATTTTTAATTCCCGCCAATTGTAGCAATTTTACAAAAAATCGCTCAACCACAACAGATTGCGCACCAGTTGCACCTTCTGATCCTATTTCCTCTCTATCTATCAGGACACAAATCTGACTAAATTCGGCATCTTTTGAGTTGATTAATGCTTCAATGGATGTAAAGGAAGAGGATTTATCATCATGCCCAAAACCACCCACAAAACTCCTATCAAACCCAATGTCGCTAGCCTTGGCCGCTGGAACAGCTTGTAATTCTGCGCTAGAAAAATCTCCTTCCTTAATCCCATATTTTTCATACAAAATTTCTAAAATTGCTAACTTAACTTTCTCTTTAATTTTTTTATCGTCTACTGGTAATGAACCCACTAATAAATTCAAATCTTCTCCCTTAACTTTCCGTTCTTTTTTACCTTCTAGATGAGGCAATAAATCCGTAATCATAAATTTTGTGTCATCCTCTTTCTCTCCAATGACAATTTCCTTTTTACTACCATCTTCCAAATAAATATCTCCGTGCAACGCCAACGGAATTGTCGGCCATTGATACTTTTTAATTCCTCCGTAATAATGTGTCTTAAAAAATGCTAAATTTTCATCTTCATACAAAGGAGAAATTTTTAAATCTAGATGAGGAGAGTCGACGTGAGCCATAATAATTTTGCATCCCTCTGCAAATTTTTTCTTACCAATCCGCGCCAAAAATAAACTCCTATCTTGATAATTAAAATATACTTTATCTCCAGCCTTAATACTTTTCAATCCAGAAATATCCTTAAATCCTTTTTTCTTAGCTAATTTTATGCTGGTTTTTACAGCTTCCTGTTCCGTCTTAGAATTATCCAAGAATTTTTTATACCCCTCCGCAAATTCAAAAGAAGCCTTTTTAGTCTTCGCATCCCAAACCTCCCAACAGTTTTTCTTCTCCAAACACAATTTCTCCTGCAACTTTTCATATTTACTCTTCTTCTCCTTTTTAATATTCTTAACCATATTTTTAAAATTAATTTGTTACTATCACCCTTTCAGCCTAACAAAAAACCTGAATAAAGTCCAGTAAGGAGATGTTTCTCCAAACTTTTCTTTATTCAGGTTTTTTGGTCCGCGCTGGTCAAGTTTCCCAGTTTGGACCAAAATACCACTCAATTAAAACTAGAAAAAGGTAAAAACCTCCACCCAATACCGC
>JAUUEI010072161.1:0-17454 GCA_032274625.1 Depressigyra globulus
AGCAAGAATGCCTTGCGCCAAATTAGATTGATTACCTGCTCTTTCGCCAGGTTGGTTTGTTGTTTTGGGCATTTTTTCAATGACCTTTTTCCAGCCCATTGGATCGGGTTGTATCTTGCGATAAAAACTGGCTAGTACTTCTTGCTTTTCGGGCTTGGTTAAGAAAGTGACGGCCAACCAAGCAATCGTTGTGACCAATACTACTAGTGGAAATTTCATCCAGCCCTCCATGGAGCCAGCGTGTACCTCTCCATAGGCATCTGTGAAACCAAACCATTGATGACCAAGTCCAGATTTATTAAAGAAAATAGATACAATACCTGAAGCAAACATAGCCGTAATTTCACTCCATGCATTAATCCGCCACCAAAACCACCGCAATATAAATATCAATCCTGTTCCCGCTCCAAACAAAAGAACAAAGTTAAATATCTCCAATACATTTTGAAGATTTAAAGCTAGTATTGCACTGAAAAACATCATCAAAACAGTAGAAAGTCTCCCCACTAAAACTAATTCTTTTTCTGCGGCTTCTGGTTTTATAAAACGTTTGTAAAAATCATTCACAACATAAGAAGACCCCCAATTCAAATGCGTAGAAATCGTACTCATATACGCCGCCATCAAAGAAGCTAAAACCAATCCTAATAATCCACTTGGTAGATAATTTAGCATCGCTGGATAAGCCATATCATTCCCTAATTTATCCACCGGAATATTGGGAAAAGCTTTTGCCAAACTGGCAATATCAGGAAAGACAACTAAGGAAGCCAAAGCCACTAAAATCCAGGGCCAAGGTCGAATAGCATAGTGCATAATATTAAAAAAGAAGGTCGCTCCGATGGCGTGGTTTTCATCTTTTGCCGCAAGCATCCTTTGTGCGATATACCCTCCTCCTCCAGGCTCTGCACCTGGATACCAAGCACTCCACCACTGGACCGCTAAAGGAATAATTAAGAGGGGAATTAATAAATCCATATTATTAAAATCCGGTAACATCGGTGTCTTTGATAATACTAATTCATTGCTCATTAGTTTACTTAAACCACCCACTTCAGGAAGGTTTACGGCATAATAAGCCGCGCCAAAAGCACCAACCATCGCTATAGAAAACAAAATAAAATCTGTATAAACAACTCCACGAAAACCGCCAATTGCACTAAAAATAACGATGACGATGCTGGTACTCAAAACCACTTGCATAGGCGTCAAACCCAGCATGATTCCTCCAATCTTAATAGCGGCTAAGGTCACTACAGACATCACGATAATATTAAAAATTAAGCCGAGATAGATAGAACGAAAGCCCCGTAAAAATTGAGCGGGTTTTCCTCCATAACGCAATTCATAAAACTCCATATCTGTATTGACATTCGAACGCCTCCATAGATTGGCATAGACGAACACGGTCAGCATTCCAGTAATCAAAAAAGCCCACCAAACCCAGTTCCCTGAGACGCCATTAGAACGGACAATGTCTGTAACCAAAAGCGGGGTGTCCGCTGCAAAAGTGGTCGCAACCATACTAAAGCCAAGCAACCACCAAGGCATACTTCGACCCGAAAGAAAAAACTCTTCCGAATTCTTCCCAGAAGTCTTTGAAACCCAAATCCCAATCCCCAGAACGATAGCAAAAAAACTACCGATAATCGCCCAATCTAATGTTGAAATATTCATCTTTGATTCTATTTTGACCTCAATGTAGGCAAAATCATAGAAGAGACATAAAAATCGGATGAGTTATGGTGGAATATTCAACGGTAACGGCGGTTTTAACCGCCGATACATTAATACAGGAAAGCATCTTTTTACCTTGAATTTTTCTAGAAAGCTTCAATCTCCACAATCTCCACCCGCCTTTCTCTAGAGGCTTCAATCGAATAAATGGATAACCTTCTATTATTTATAAGGTCACTAATATAAGTTGGGGCAGTGGTTTCGCCTAAAGGTTGTTCTAAGAATACCAATTGACCCGATTTGATAAAAGGCTTTAATTGACCATTTTGATAGGTATTAAAATGATTCTTGACACTGACGATACGCCTTGCGGCCAAATATTTATTGTAATTAGTTTCAGCTCTAGGACTGGTAAAACCTTTTAGTATTAATTTTAATTTATTTCCTTCTTGAAGCGATTTTAAAAGTTTTTCGGAAAGTAGTATTAAAGATTCTTTTCCCTGTTGGATTTCATTCTGGAAGAAAGAAGTAATGTCTTGTTCAGCGTATTCTTTTTCATTGCCTTGGAGTGGAGCGCTATATTTATTAATAAAGGTAAGGCGCTTTTTTCGATAGGGAAAGTAAGATTCTAAATAGGTTTTTTTAGTAGTGGTTGAAGTGGTTCTATTGTCTGGCTCATCATTATCAAAATATAATTTAATGGGTAATTCAGACCAATTGGTTTTGGGTTCTAATTTAGTTAAGGTTATAGTCGCCTTAGGTTTTGGTACTGAGGGTTTTATGGGCTTTAGGTTGGTTGTCGTTGTATGGACCACTAAACTATCCATTTTGGCAGGTTGAGTCGTCGGAATTTTGGGGGTTATTACTTTTGTAGGCTTGGGTTTTGGTGGGGCTGATTTTACTATTGGAGGATTCGTGACGGGCGGAATAGGCGGAGTTGTTTCCACAAAAGTGCTATCCAATTTAGGTGGTATCACTTCAGGTATTTTACTTTCGTCAAATGTCCAATTATAAATATCTAGACAACAGCGTTGGTTTTGTTTGTCAATAAATAGTGCGCCTGTTCGGTTAGAGGCTAGAAACCCTTTTTGCCCTTCTTGTTCTGGAATAAAATATAAATCATTTGCAGGAGAATTAATAGGCTGGGGGAGTGGTTCTATTGTGGAATCAAATTTTGGAAATGTAGAAGCCTTCACTTTAAATACATCAAATCCTCCAATATTCAAATGCCGGTCTGAACTAAAATATAATTGGTTACTAGTCCCATCAAAGTAAGGCGTTAATTCATCGCCTTCTGTGTTTATTTCTTTTAAGTTTTGGGGTTCGCCCAATTGATTATTTTCTTTGATAGGGGCAACCCATATATCCAAACCGCCAACACTATTAGGTCTGTCAGAAGAGAATAGCAAATACGCTGTATTCGTTTCATTATCAAAGTAATAGGATGGATGGGAGGAAGTGAATTGTGCTCCATTTATATTTAATTTGATTGGTTTCTTCCAACCCCTTTTTTTACGTGCTTTGAAGTATATATCACAATGGATTTTTTGTCCATCTTGGTAATCACATTGGGTATAATAGACTCCAGAATTATCTGGCAAAAAACAGACATTTGCGGTGAATGTTTCTTTAGCATTAAAGCGATATTTCATGGGTTTCCCTTTTTTTCCATTGACGGAATAAACGGCCTTTGCTATTTTTCGACGTGTAGGATCTGAATTATTGGTAAACCGAAAGCTTGAGTAAAATAAAGTATCTCCCCGTTTCACAGGCGCAAAATCCGAATAATCAGAATTGATTTTTTTACCCATGTTTTCAATGGAATAAGCTGGGCTTGGTTTTAGCGCAAGCGCATAAGTACAATTTTTGATTTCCTCTTTAGCTCTTTTTGCAAATGCTTCATTTGGATGTAGCGTAAGATATTTCTCAAATCCTAGTTTCGCTTTTGCGTAAGCACCCAAACCCTTTTGCACGATACCTAGTTGGAAGGCGGCATCTGGAAAATCATTAAGGATAGATTCGTAGGCTTTAGCTGCTTGTGTAAAGGCGTTGCAAGACTGAGCGGCTTGGGCATATCCATAAGTATAGGCTGGGTTTGATTTTTTGGCTTTAGCTTCTTGAAAGTGCAACATGGCCGCGTGACAATCCCCTGCATTTAAAGCGTCTTGTCCTGCTTGCGCCAAGGCTCTATGAGATTGTGCTTGCGCAAAAAATCCCAGGCTCATTAGTAATATTATTCCTAGTGTGCGATATATGGTTTGCACTAAAAGATGGGGCATAGTTTACTCTTTTTTGGCGGAATGACAACATTCGCTTGGTAGGTCAAAGATAGTTCAGGTCCACCACGACCAGCAGTCGCAACTTTGAAATCCGAGATGTTTTTATCGTAGCTTACCCCTCCCGTCCAGTTTTTATAATAAACATGAAATTCAGGAAAGAAAGCATCTTTTTGGCGTAAGCCCATCAGGAAGGAAACCGCTAATTCCTTATTGGCTTCTCTATTTAGATAATACTTTATTCCAGTACTCATAATTGATTCATTATAAGCAAATTGATGACGATATATTAAATTCAATAAGAGGTCTGTTTT
Source organism: Depressigyra globulus (assembly GCA_032274625.1). Lineage (NCBI taxonomy): Eukaryota > Metazoa > Mollusca > Gastropoda > Neomphalida > Peltospiridae > Depressigyra > Depressigyra globulus. The sequence goes on from JAUUEI010072161.1 coordinate 4,268, forward strand.
TTCCGTAAGGACGGCTTCTCCTAACAGGTAAATATTGGGGCTCGGTACTAAGTTTATAGTCGCTTGTTGCAAGTTGATTTTTGGAAAATTCAAGTGATTTAGCGTGGCACCAAAATCCATTTTGTAGCGCAACGGTACTTTAAGTGTAGCATTGATTCCAGCACTCATATTCCAAAAACCAATACTCGTTTTATCGAATATTTCGCCGGAAGGCTTATCGGGCTGAAAGCTATCCGTGAACTGACTGCCAAAACTTAATTTGTCTGGATTATATTGACGAGTGGCATACCCAATTCCAATACCAATAGATAGGACCAAATTTTTAGTCAGCTTTCGCGAAACGGTTTCATTTAAATTAATTTGCATCAAACCAAGACCTGCGTCACCCGCTTTATCAAATTGAAAACTGGCACCAAACGCCACAGAACTTCCCATTACTTTTCGCAAAAGCTTCTTGTCAAAGTAACCAAAAAAACTTGAATAATCGACAGGAACGGAAGACCATTGATTGCGATATAAGGCGCCTCCTCTAAATTCAGATGGGAAGGAATTGGACAAAGCTGGCGACAAAAGTGAGGGCGCAAACGAATACTGAGAAAAGTGCATATCTTGCCCAAAACCAATCATTGGCAATGAGAATAAAAGAAGAATTATGAACTGTTGTACCTTTGTCATGTTGATGTAACTTGATGCTAAAGTAGTTAAATTTTGTTAAAGCATATACTCGTGGGGAATCAAAAATTAAAAATAGGTATAACGGGAGGCATTGGAAGTGGAAAATCCACAGCTGCTGCTATTTTTTCTATTTTAGGCATTCCTATTTACTATGCGGATGACCGTGCAAAGGAGTTGATGTCTAATGAACCCAATCTCATAAAGAGTATCAAAAAACATTTTGGAAATGAGGCTTATTTATCTGATAATCAATTAAATAGACCGCATATTGCAAAGTTAGCCTTCAATGATCCAAAATTATTAAGCATTCTAAATAATTTAGTTCATCCAGCAGTCCAGAGCGATTACTTGGCTTGGCATGAAGCACAAGGCAAAGTCCCCTATACAATCAAGGAAGCTGCCTTATTATTTGAATCAGGATCTGCTAAAGAACTAGATGCCGTAATCGAGGTTTTCGCTGCTCAAAAAATTAGGATTGAACGGGTTAAAAAGCGAGATGGTTTTTCGAGGAAGCAGATATTAAGTCGAATACGGAGTCAGATGCCCGAACTCGAAAAAAAGAAATTAGCCGATTATGTTATTTATAATGATGGCAAAAAAGGGCTTATCAATCAAATCTTAGCCCTAGATAAGCGGCTACGAAAAAAATCAAACAATGAGTAAAATCCTGTCAAGTACAGCAAAAATAAGATTCCAAGATTGCGATCCTTTTAGACATTTGAACAATGCCCGTTATGTGGATTACATGTTGAATGCGAGAGAGGATCAGGTCGCGGAGGCTTATGGTTTGCACCTTTTTGAATTGGCCACTAAAAAACTGGAAGGATGGGTCGTCAGCACAAGTAAAACTTCCTTTTTTCGACCGGCTTTGCCTGGAGAAATAGTCGTTTTAGAATCTCAAACGATTGCTTTTAGTGATATCGATCTGGAAGTTGAATTTAGAATGTACGATAAAGATAGGACTCAGCTTAAGGCTTTTGTGTGGATGAAATTTGTCTTTATCGATCTAAAAACAGGAAAGGTCAAGTCGCATGGCGATGAATTAATGAAAATATTTGGAACCGCTCTTTTGCCCGTTGAGGAGAAAGATTTTGAATCACGAAGATTAGCTTTTAGAAATAAAACTACTGTGTGACCAACAAAATCCGCTTTTTAGAGTTGTATCACCACAATTTAGAAAAAATGAAAGTCTTTAAGTTTAAGCAATTCGAAGTGAAACAGGAGCACGCGGCGATGAAAGTCAATACGGATAGTATCCTTTTGAGTGCGTGGGTGGATGTGGAGGATAAACACCGAATATTAGATATTGGGACAGGGATGGGTTTGATTGCGCTGATGCTTGCGCAAAGAACGACCAATGCTTTGATTCATGGAGTGGAGATTGATGATGCGGCTTATAAAGAAGCAGTGGAGAATTTTTCTACCTCCGATTGGTCTAAGCGATTAGAAGCTTTTCATGTCCCCATTCAAGAATATTCTGCTGAGGAGTATGACTTGATTATTTGTAATCCTCCTTTTTTTACAGGTGGGACCCTTTCGGATAATCAATCTCGAAATAGTGTCCGACATACCTTGAAGTTACCCAATAATGAATTACTCTCTTCGGTTCGTAAGTTGCTAAAAAGTGATGGGCGTTTTGCGGTTGTTTTACCTTATATTGAGGGCTTGCGCTTTATTGAAATGGCGAAGAGCTTTGGGTTTTGTCTTTATAGAAAAACAGAAGTTTTGGCTCGAAAGGGCAAATCGGTTGAACGACTGCTGATAGAATTTGGGCGCTTGAAATGTGCGGAACTAGCGACAAGTGAAATGGTTATTTATGCTGATGAATCTACTCAAGAATATTCCAAGGAATACATGGAATTGACTAAGGATTTTTATCTAGCGCATTAGGCTCCTTTGTCGTGGTTAAGGGTTGGTAGTTCAATCTTAGAAAATAATTTCGTTATTGAAATCGAATGCCACCACTAAACCAAAAGCCAGGCATCTCCACTAAATTAGTCTCTGTATAGCGTTCATCTAGCAGATTATTTGCTTGCGCAAAAAGTGTGAGATGTTTAAATTTCCAGTTAAATTTTGTATCAAGAATTGCGTAATTGTCCAAAGTAACCCGATCCATATATCTATAGGAAATTGACCAATTTCCTTTTTTTGCAATGGTTAAATTCAAATTCGTATTGAATTGGTGGCGCAAATTATTCAGCGCATATTTAGAATATTGGACCTCTTGTATTTTTAATTCAGTATCGAGGAAAGTGTAGTTTACAGCAAGACGAATAGGGTAGTTATGTGGATGCCATTTGATTGCTGTTTCTATTCCATTTGCGACTACTTGATTGTAATTATTGGGTTGCCATTTTGTGGAATCTGTGGGTCTGGTCCAGTCGATAACATTTTGTCCTTTTCTATTGAAAAAGGCTGTGGATAAAGTCCAATTTTCTTGTTGATATTTTCCACCAATTTCCGTTGTGAAAGCAGATTCGGGTTGCAAATCCGGGTTGCCCAAATTAGCAGGACTAGCATAATATAAGTCCGTATAAGAAGGAACTCGCCAAGTATAACCAGCATTTGCGAAAGCTTTAAAGGACTCGTTAAAATGCCAACCAATATCTAAACCGGGAAAGAGTTTGGCACCAAAGTCATTGTAATAATGCAAATTAATACCTGGAATGAGGTCTAGTTTGTTATCAAACAATTGGATGCGTTCTTCGACAAATAAGCCCAATGAATTGCGCTGATGTTTTCCAAGATTATTACTTCGGAGATAAAAGCTATTTGCGGTAACGCCAATACCTGAAGTGAAAATACCTTTTTTGAGATGTGCATTAATTTCGGCTCCAATCGTATTATTAATGTGCATGTTTCGATAGACTTCTGGTTTTCGTCTGATGAATAAATACAGGTCTTGATTTCTGCGCCAAAAGACTCTAGGGGATATTTCCCAATTTTTAATTTTAGTGGTCATTTGTAGGCTGGTGATACTGGTTTGAATCTCTTCGTATTGGTCTTTGAATTTTGGGCTGGCATAGAACCCATTGGCCCCAAATTCCCGAAAGGTCATTCCTGCAAGTAACTTCCAGTAAGTATTTTTAATAGACCAGTTTTGTCGAATAAACCCATTTGTCAATTGATAGTCCGTATTATATTTATACCCATTTGAAGCTTGGGTACTCAAGGATATGAATGTCTTAGTATTCGGAATGCTGGCAGAAAGTTGCCCTTTCCAAAAGCCAAAAGAACCTGCCTCAATGGCAGCGTTTATACTTTGCTTGTGATTGCTTTTGGTGATGATGTTGATGGCACCTGCAAAAGCATTGGGTCCATAGATTCTAGCGGCAGGGCCTTTGATTATTTCAATACGTTTGATGGCGGCTTTGGTGATGGGCAAGTTTAGGCTGTGGTGTCCCGTCTGAGGATCTATCATCGGGATGCCATCTATCAAAATAAGGACTTGCTCAAAGCTGCTTCCCCGAATACTGATGTCTGCTTGAATACCATGAACGCCTCTTTGGCGAACATCAATTCCAGAGAAATGCTGAAGGAGTTCTACCGTGCTGTGTGCAGGATAGTTTTGGATTTCTTCTTGATTGATGATGGTGATGGCGTGTACATTTTCCCGAAAGGGGATCGACAATCGATTATCCGAAACATTGATTTCAGGTAATGCATTAAAAAGACTATCTTGTCCAAATAGCAAAATAGGAAAAAGAAAAAGTAAGAGCAGCCGAAATTTCATTTATTCGATTTTGTGCCAACCAAACAACAGAAAAAAAAAGTAGTTGCAAATGTTAACAAAATTAGCTTCAAAACTGTTATGAAATCATGAAATTAGATAACATCACCCAACAAATTGGTTTAACACCACTCGTCCGGATAAATTCTTTAAAGCATAATCGCCACGTGGAAGTTTATGCCAAGGTAGAAGGGCAAAACCCAGGTGGTTCGGTCAAAGATCGGGCAGCCATGAGCATGATAAGGGGCGCATTGTCCAGAGGTGACATTCAAAAAGGTAGCCATTTGGTCGAAGCGACAAGTGGCAATACTGGAATCGCCTTAGCGATGATCGCAAAGCAGTATGGATTGTCAATGACTTTAGTGATGCCCAATAATGCGACGGTGGAGCGGATAGATACGATGCGTGCTTTTGGTGCGGAAGTGGTGTTGACGCCTGCCGAAAAAACGATAGAATATTCTAGAGAATTTGCCGAAAATTTAGTGAAGGAGAAAGGTTATTATCTTTTGAATCAATTTGCCAATGATGATAATTGGAAAAGTCATTATCGAACGACGGGCCCCGAGATTTGGGATGATACGAATGGGCGGGTCACTCATTTTGTTTCGGCGATGGGAACAACGGGGACGATCATGGGTGTTTCAAAATATTTAAAATCGAAACGGTCTTTGACCGAAGTGATAGGTGTGCAGCCAGTGGAGGGAGCCAAGATTCCAGGAATTCGCCGTTGGAGCCCTGCCTTTATGCCGGCCATTTATGATTCTGCTTGGGTGGATAAGACGATGGATGTCAGTCGAGAAGAGGCGATAGTGGGGATGAAGTGGCTTGCGCAAAAAGAGTCCATCTTTGCAGGTGTAAGTGCTGGAGGAGCATTTGTGGTGGCGCAAGAGATTGCCTCCAAACTGTCAAGTGGGACGGTGGTTTTTATCTGCCCGGATCAGGGAAGTCGATATTTGAGTAGTTGGGTTTGGTCGGAGTAGGAATTTGGAAAAGGTCAAAAAAAAACAGCGAAAAGACCTTCGTCTTTCCGCTGCCGTAAAATAAACCCCCCAAATTAGTCCTCATCCTTTCGGATGTTCTCTTAGTATGCTTGGTAGTAATGAGGCAGTTTAGATTACCCTTATCCATTTGCAAATGGAGTGCCACAAACCTTAAATAAGGAGAAGTTGGAAAAATAAAAATAAAAAAACCCGATTCAGACTAGCTGAACCGGGTTTGTATTATCTACAAATAAGCCTACATTAATGCTTCCAAATCCAAGTTTCCCCTTTTCTAATGTATTCAAAGTTGTCTGCATTTAATTTGACAATGGTAAAAGTGTCTGTTTTTGTACCTACCGACGTTCCAAGCTCAACAGTAACCTGAAGCTTTGTATCCTCATCAAATAGAACCCAATTGCCACTTACAGAATCCAGTACATCGGTTGGACATTTTACGCCAAAATCAACAAATAATGTCCCATCTGATTTAAATGTAGTCAGGTCATCTTCTCTACAATTGTCTGAAGTGCCATTTCTTGATTGGAATTTCCAAGTACTTGCGGTCAAATGATCTTTTTTAGTAGGAATAACAATAGGGTCGTCTTTCTTACAAGAAGTAAAAGCAATCATGCCGATAACGGCTAATAAAAGAATCTTTTTCATGTGTTTTGTGTTTTTGTGTTTAAAGAATCAGCGGCAAAGATATGTTAAATATTGGATATATATCAAGCCGTTTTGTTGTTCCTTTCGGAAAATCAAGTCTAAAACGTATATGCATTTTTTTATATTGTATGGTGGGCTGCATTCGTAGAGAGGTAATGGGACGAAGGAATAATCTTAATTTAGTATACATAATCTTTTGTCTATCTGTAATTATTGTATTAAATTTGTCGTTAATAACAAAAACAACAACATTATGAGAACATTAAATTCAGTCCTTTTGGCCAGTTTCCTCTTGGTCTTGACCTCATTCACCTTTACCGGTAATACTTCTTCAGCTACCACCCAATATACCGAATATGGTATAGCCAGCTTCTATTCCGACCTTTTTGAAGGCCGAAATACAGCAAGTGGAGAGCCTTACGTCAAATCAAAAATGACTGCTGCCCATAAGAGTTTGCCTTATGGTACCATCGTGAAAGTCATTAGATTGGACAATAAGAAGTCGATTCAAGTAAAAATTAACGACCGAGGAGCCTTTAACAAAGGGCGTATCATTGACCTATCTAAAGCGGCTGCCAAAAAACTAGGCATGTTAGAAGATGGTAAAGCTAATGTCAAAATCATCGTCCTTCAAGAAGGTAAAGGTGAAACGAGCACGATTACCGCCATCAATGAATCCCCCAGAAAAGTAACTGTTAACGAAAAGCCAAAAGCTAAAAAGGCTAAGAAAACTAAAGTCGCCAATAAAAAAACGGCTAAGAAAAAGAAAACTTATCACATTAAAGGTAAGACAAAAGCAAAAGCGAGCAAGAAGCAGGAGGCTTTGGAAATCGTGACGAGCAAGAATTACAAGGATTTTGACCTCTATAAGGTGCAGGTCTTGCGCCCAAAAAAGGAAGGATTTGGGGTTCAAGTTGGTTTATTGAAAAACTACGAGAATGTGTTCAAATTTGTAGCGGATTTGCAGGATGATTTCTTTAAGAATATCCTTTTGTCCGTAGAGCAAGGTAAGGCTGGGCCTGTCTATCGGGTAGTCCTTGGGCCTTTTCCTACTAAAGACCAGGCGCAGAGTTATAGAAATAGCCTTGCGAAAAAGAAGAAAATTGACGGATTTGTTATTGGCTTAGAAAATTTGGCTAAGACAGAATAAACTCCTTTTACTAGGAAATATGTTTTTATAGAGGCTATCTGAATACCGGATAGCCTCATTTTTATGGTCAAGCCTTAATTCTTGAAAAGTCAACGTAAAGCGATTATAAATTGAATTTAAACAGCTATAAGTCGAAGTTGACTAGCCAAATTACTTTAGTTACTTTTATGGACGTGGAGTTTGCTCTGCGAAGTGAATTTGGAAGGGTATTTGAAATAATAGAAAGATGTTCATAAAGAATAAATTCTTACGGCTCTTATTGAGTGGATTTATAGCGCTAACAGTCTATTTTTTGGCTATATTAGTTTTGACGGAAGGAGATGATATCTTTGAGGCAATGTTTATTTTTGCTATTTTTGGATTGTTTATTGTACTGCCTGCCTTACTATTTGTGTGGTATGTCTGCTATCAATTTTTAGCTCCCAAAAGTGAACGTTCTAAAAAAGCACCCAAGATAATTAAAAACGGCTTGATTATGCTGGGGGTGATTGCCCTACTTTATGTGGCAGCGATGTACACCGATTTATTCGGGTAAATTAAATGAAGATGAAAAAGAATAAGTATTTCATAATGTTATTTTTAATAGTAAGCAGCTCTTTTTTGGCGCAAGCCCAACCCTATAAGCTTCAAGCATATATCACCGAGTTGGAACAACGGAAAGATATTATTAATAATAGTTTGTGCAAACAAGCCGATCAAGAGCAGTTGAATGCTCAATACCAACATGATTTGGAATTGGTCAAAGAGACGTATGCTTTAGCGATTTCTGTTTTTGAAACACCTGATATCATTCCAGAAAAAGCTGTAGTAGCGAAAGAAGCATTTGCTTTTACCTACAAATCAGAAGCTAATGGGTTGCTCATCAAAAGGAAGACAAAATATGGCGATGGTGTCAAAGGCTTTTTTTATGAGACGTTTATGTATAAAGAAGTGCAAGTAGCCGTTCGATATAAAACGGTAAAAGGGAAACACTATTTGATTGATATTGAAATGAAATACCCAAATGGATTTGGGGTGTTTTATGATTGTTATCAATTGCCATTTACTTGTAAGGTTTACACTAAAAAAGAGGAGGAGTTGATTACGGATGCTACTAAAAGGTTGACACTTCGCTATGGAATGGAATCTCCTTTTGGGGTGCAGGATATAATGGTTATAGTGTCCGGAGCGGATCGATATAATTGGTATATTCATAATGGAAATGAATCCATGCGTTGTTTTGATGAACAAGGCGAGGAGATTGTTCCTCTAAAAATAACGGAAGAAACGATAAAACCAAAAGTATATTTATTGTGGTATGAGGGGACTATCAAAAATTATCCAATAAAACTAATGCTCAAAACGCAGTACAATGGAAAGTATGATGAGTACCGCGTGGAAAACGTGCTGTATGGATATGATAAACAACAAAAATGGATTGAAATTCAGGATTTGCGGGAGCCACAAGGAGCCATTCTAGGGGATGAAAAAGATAAGGACGATCGGGTTGTTGGGCATTGGGATTTAGCCTATGAAATGAATAAAAAATTAACGGGAATGTGGGAGAAACCTGGCAAAAATGGATGGCTACCCATCACCCTAAAACCTTTGGCGAAAGCATTTCCGGATTATACTTTTAAGGCGCAATTGGAAGCTACACTAGATCCTAGAGGAGTTGGTGTGAGTGATGAAAGAACAATTAGAAGTATAAGCATTTATAAGAAAAATAAACGAATACAAGAGATAAAAATAGAGAATGGAGGGTCCTTGGAATATCTTGATTTTGGATATGTGGATTTGAATTATGATGGCTATTTGGATTTGATTGTTTCGAATGCCATCTATTTTTATGAGCCAAAGAAGCAGCAATTTATAATGGAGGATGAAGAGGCGTATTATCCCTATTTGGCAGAATTGGGGCAGTATAATCTCTTTGATAAAAGTTTTATTGTTCAGCAGAATCGGACAATGTTAGAGATGAGAGCGGTGAAAGGAAAATTGGTTCCGTATCATGCTAGTTCTTACTATCCCTCTGCAGAGGATGAAATGGTCATTCTGGAAGAAGATTATGTCAATGGAGAATGGGTAACGGTTAGTAGAGAAGTAGAAAAAATGGAATACGAGGAGTCTGCGGCCGTTGAAGAGGTGGATGTTTTTGATCCAGTTAATTATGGATTGGAAGTTGATTTATTGGTTCAAGATGGTTCGCTATATTTTACTCCGGAGTTCTATAATAAGACGGGGATTGAAAAGGAGTTCAATGGAAAAGCAAAATTATTTGTAGAACTAATGGACAAAGCTGGAAAGTGGCATCAACAATACCTTTATGAAGTCCCATTAAGTGGCCAACCTAGCCAGATGCTAGATGACAATCCAATGGTATGGACTGGTAAAGAGCATTTACTGTTTCCAGGTTCTGGTGCCGGTTTAATTCCATTTTTTCCTTCGGGTATGAATACAGGAGATTATACTTTTCGATTGCGGTTAGAATATCCATTATTTGGAAAAGTGTATTCGAAGTTGACAACTATTAGTTTGCCCTTGGGACTGGAAGAAGTATCAACGGTTTTGCATTTTAGCGGAAGCATTAATGATGTCGTGCAGGGCGATATTTATTTTTCTACTAGTGAAAAAGTTGGAACGTTTAGGAATGCCCAAACAGGGCAACAGATTCACTTAAAAGGAAGTTATATCCAAGGTCTATCGGGTGTTGATGAATTGAATTTTGAAGAGTATGGAGAAGGGGATAAGTTGACGGGTTATTTTGAAGGGGATATTACGAAGGGTATTTATAAAGGACTTTGGTTGAGTCCGGATAAGAGCACTCGGGTTCCTTTTGAATTTAAGCAAGTGGATAAATGATTTGTATTTTTTTAATTTAAAAATCAACGTGAAACATAAATCCAAGTATCAAAAGGGATGACGGCCCAAAGTGCTTTTATTCAACTTCCTGCTTCTCATCAGGTGCAACAATCGCTTCCATATCTGCAATGACCTCTGAGAACATGATTTCAGGGACTTGGTTCAAAGGAATATATTTTGCTGTAGTCCAAGGATACACACCGACTTTCAAAAAATGTATTTCATGGAAGATAACATCCTCTTCATACCAGCCAATACACAGTCCTTCCAAATTTAGAAAAGCAAATAACCCTTCTTGCTTAAATGTCTTTCTGTATTGAAAACAACCACCATCAGATACATCCTTTCGCCAGCCTCTTTTTTCAAAATGGGTTTGTGTGGCACGCTGTCCTTTGCTTGGTTTTTTACCTTCGTATCGAGTGATTTCTGTAGCAGAAATTTCTTCTTTATTTAGACCAAAAGCAGATCGATTTAATTGGTCAAAAGGTTGGACGATATCAGCGTCAAAGAATTTTTGTGCCCATTTATTTTTGTCTTCTTCCGAAAGGCGCAAAGGATGGACAATACCTAAATGACCCTTTTTAATATCAATTTCCTCCTCTTCAATATCAAGAATAGAAGCGTCTTCGTTTACATAAAACAGCTGTTGTACTTCATTCTTATCATTGAATACACCCCAAACCAAAGTAGAGGCATAAATGAACATGACGGGATTCATTAAATAGAATTTTCGCCAATCATCCTCTGCCCATCTTCTTTCCAAAACCATGTACTGTTCGAGTCTTTCTTTTTGGGCTCGATTCACTTCACGTATTTCTTTTTGTATGGTTTTTAATTCTGTTTTCAATTCTTTGCTAGCTGCTTTGGGAACTGATTTTCTTACTTTACCTTCTTCGGTGATAAATTGCAATTTAAAATCTTTTGCTACGAATACCCGCAACTCTTCGTCTTCAACTTCTATCGTTTTATAAAGTCCATCAAAACCAAAATCAGGGATAATTTTATCGGATAATTCATACATATCCATGCCTAGCTCTTCTGCTGCATTTTCTAATGCTTCGATTGCGGCAGTTTCCAAAGAAGCCTTTCGTTTGTACTTTCGAGAAATGTATTCCACATGGCGTAAAGCTTTGTCTGTTCCGATCATAGCAATCGTAGAAATGACATATTGTGCCATTTTTAATCGCTTGCCATCATGCAAGTCTCTAAATAATTTTTGTAAAAACCCAAGCAAACTTTCATCTCCCAAAATACCAGCAAGGCACATGATATATTTTTGTTTTGCAGGTGCGCCTTTCGCCAAAAAAGCTTCTAGAATGGCTTTCGCAAAATCAGTAGATTTCTTCTTGTCAATATGATTGATGAGTAGTTTTGCCTCGGTATCGGATTGCATGACTTTAATCATAGACATCCTGTAAATCAGGAAGTTAACTTGATTTTCGGTTAGTTTTTTCCCATTTGTCAAGTAGATTTCGGGGAGTTGGCTAGGGGTTAGAATATTTCCTTTTAGCCCTTTTTTGTAGGCATCTCTATCAATGGCATATTGAATGATTTCATTGACTTGCTTTAGGCTAAATTCTTCTTGGTAGAATAGCCTTTTGACGATAGGCAGAATTTGCTCACGAATGGCATCATCTTTTTCTTGATGAAAAAATGACCAAAGTTTTTTGTGCGTAGCCTCTATATTCGCAAAGATTAAAAAGGACAATAATCTTTCTTGTTTGGTCTTTTTGATCCCTGCTTCCGCAAAAGGTAAAATTATTTTTGGTTTCTTTACTAAGTCCTTGGCGATGTTGACTAGGATAAAAAATCGAAATCTTATGGCAAATGCCCACACCTCTTTTGCGTAAGGCGTCCAATCTTTATTAACTATATTTTCCAATAAAAGAACTGGGTATTCTTGCTCGTAATCGTGGTTAGTTATTTTTAATATATCTTTCAGTACGTGGATAGCTTCTCCCTTGAAATGTTCGTTGACTAAAGGGATCACATCCATTGGCATGTAAAAGGAATTGGCACAAAAATCCCTTAAAGCCAATTCATATTTTGGTACAGAAATTTCTTTTAATTGTGTCAGTACCCAATAAACCATAGACTGGGCATCCTTCCAAGATTTTTTAAATTCTTTGTTTAGGCGAGCTAAGTCTTTTTGTTTGAAACCTTCTTCTTGAAAAGGGTTGAGCGCTTCTTTTGTGAAGAATTCTAAATACCTATGGATATAATTGATATAGAATTCTTCGTATTTTGTTTTGTCCGATTGATATAGGTGGTGAGCTGCTCTAAACTTAGTTTGATGAATCTCATATTCCGCATTATTATTGGCTAATTCCTTGTGGATTGGTGCCTCAAATCTTTTTTTGTCTAAATCAAATAATTTTATAGCCAAGTCACTATTAAACCCATCTTCCCAATAGGATTGGCAGTACAAAGTCTTATGTATATATTTGACAAAAAGTTCAGGGTTATGCTGAATGAAGAAAGGCGCAAAATGCAACAGGTAAAAGCTATTCGACTTACTAGCTAAAATATTAGTAAAAAGGGAAGTTAATTTCGCTTCATCTTCAAGCAGCATGTCAACAAACCCATTCTTCGTTTCTAAAAACTTAACTTGATGAGTAGGTGTAAAAAGGGCTGAATAGAACTTTTCCTCCGAAAGGAGCTTAGGCACAGCTAATTTGTATGCTTTTAGAATCATATCGGGGTGGTTCTTACAGGCTTCAAAAAAATCCTCTAAGACATCATCATATTTAAAATTGTTCGTAGGCTTACTGAAGATCAAATCAAAAATCTTCTCCTGATGAGTGTCTATTAATTCCTCGACGAAGAAATTGGCTGCGGTATCTCCTAAGCTAATACTCAAGCTAGGAACAGGCCCATCACCCTCAAAGAAAGCAGCTAGCTTTGCGTTTACAGGTATTTTGTACCAAGCATTAGCTCTGTCAAGTGCCTTTTCTATCTTTGAATCCATTATTTGTTGATTTGTTTAATGCAAATATACGTTTACTTCTCCTTGTTGTTTAATTGGATTGAGGATTGCTTGGTGCTGTTTTATAATTGAGGAATTGAGGAATTGAGGAATTGAGGAATCGAGGAATTGAGGAATGGAGGAATCGAGGAATCGAGGAATTGAGGAATCGAGGGATTGAGG